>BSBK01012778.1:0-100818 GCA_027943335.1 Chamaecyparis obtusa
TATATTATATATATATATATATATATATATATATATATATATATATATATACTATATATCTATATATATCATATATAATATATATACATAGATATATATACAATATATATATACTATATATATATATATACATATATATACATAATACATATATATTACATATATAATACATATATATATACACACACCACATATATATATATATATATATATATATATACTATATATATATACATATATATATATATATATATATATACATAAGATATATATATATATATATATATATATATATATATATATTTGTTATATCATTTCATTTGTATAAATTGGTGTACGCTAATATGAAATAATTATATGTGTATGTTTATATATATATATATATAGACATATAGTTGATTATAATTATATGTATAATATTGATGATTGTTATTGATGTTAATTTCTATATGGAAGGAATTATAATAGTAATTAATATTAAATATTAAGATAAATATTAATAGTAATATTAATGACTATTAGTAGGATCATTATGTGTTTGAGGTAATGGTAAGGATTAGTATTTATATTAATATTAATATAAATATCATTTTATTGTTAGTATGTTGGTAATGTCTTATTTTAAATGTTAGTTTACTTAGCAATTTTTGATGTCTAAGTTAACCTAGCCTAAGTAAAGACTAAGGCATGATTTTATGTGATATTTCTAAACCTATCAACACCTAACCTAAACTAGCCGTGACTTAGCTGAGTTTAGTGGATTGTTATGGCGGCAAACTTGGCAATTCAAGGCGGCAGGTATTGGTATGCGAGCTGTACCAAAAATGACAAGTGTGGAGTTTTTGGTGTGAGTGGGGTTTTTTTGAGATTAGCTCGCAGTAATGAGCATTTATTGTATGTCTTATCGATCATTTTGCTTGGTGATGGATCGCATTTTGATTTCAGTTCACCATTGATGAAATTCAGTTTGAAGGAAATAACAAACCCTCTGTTGAACGGGTTTCTCTGCGAAATTCTAGGAAGTTGTTAACCATGAGGGAGATTCTTGTGTTTCACCAGTTCATTTTATCTTCACGGAAATGCATATCTCAGTTCTTCTGTCGATATCGTGGTTGCATTTTCTCTGAGTTGTTGTGAGGTTTATTTTGTGAAGCATGGCTTTGAGGAGGACAAAGACTTCATTTGCGAGTTGGGCAGGAAGCTCTGCAAGCGGTCTTTTAGTGTTCACCCTCACATTTTCTCAGGCAGGGGCAATTTCTTAACTCTCTCTCTCTCTTTGAATTCTTTTCTTAATCTGCATGATGTAAGGAAAATATTAAAAGTCTTTTGGAATAGTTTGTGAATGAAATTATTGCATGGAGGAAGTAACTGTGAAGGTGTAGTTGGATTGTAAACTTGTTTTCATTTATCTACGGTCTTTGTTATGAAGTTTCCATTTATAGTTAAATATGGGTACTTGTGATCTTGGAAACATAAAGAGATTTTTGTCATAGAAATACTGTGAAGAGTCATAGCTTCTGGGTGATGAGTCTCTGTTTATTTTGTAACCGTCATGAGCTTCGTCTTGTAGCATTCTTTGTCATAATAAAAGTTTATGAAGGGTTGTGAAGTAAGTTTTCTTTGTCGTCTCTGGCTCATTTTCTTTATTGGTTTTAGTGGAATTAAAAAGGTTTGTCGAAAACCCATCTGCTAGTTTGAGAAAAGTGTCCAGAAGATTATTGGGTTGAATCTATTACTATGGTTTCGGTTTTATGAGCTCAATGTTGTCTTATAGAAGTATAAGGGACAGTTTTATTCTCTATTCTTTTGAATAAGCCATTTACGGCTACATTATAGTTATCATTATAAAGGGATTTTCGAAGTTATGTTTCGTATGGCTTCGGCATTGACAACATAATCCTTGAGTGAAGTACCTGTTAGTCTTTTGGGTTTTCATTATTGATTTGTATTGTTATTCATCGGTTCAGGAAAAGAGTTCATATGGAATCATTTTGCAGTTTTGAGTTTATCAATTATAGAATGTATTATTGTTATCGTTAACAGTTTCTTCTAAATTTATAGTAAGGGTTAGTTTTCAACAGCATCTATTTCTAGTTGTTCGGTTGTTTGAGAAGGTCTCTATTTTTTTTGTGAGTCTTCTTATAAACAGTCAACTGTGATAAATTTGAGGTGAAGGGAAACAAAATGTTAGTTGTGTTTGTAGTTTGTGGTTGTATAAATTACATTTATTAAACTGTGGTCGGGTCTTTGTTTTGACTGTAAATATAGTTGATTTCATAGCTTATGTGAATAGTCAATCCTACTTGTGGCAATTAGTATGATTCTCTATGTTATTAATGATTGTCGGTTTGTATATATATATATTTATTAATCCTTATTATTATAGATATGCATCGGCAGTAGAATGTCGACAGTTAGCAATTCATATTTATATATATATAGAGCAGCATAGTATAGTTGACTATATATATATGAATTAGATGTGTGTAGACAGAGTATTAATAACTAAATATAAATGCGATGACATTATAGTTTCAGTTGTAAACAAAAAGATGTAATATTTTGGGTGTAAACTTAGAAATAAGATTAATATAATTTGCTTTTGGTCTTCAGACTGAATATACAATTTTACAATTTGGTAAATTCATTTTCTAATTCTGAATTACTGAGATGTATAATTATATGTTTAGTTGTTTTCTTGCATTTTATGATAACGGTAAAATTAGAGATTTTACTTAGCACTCTGTAATGTTATGTATGAAGTTATAAGACTATATCCATGCTAGAATACATGTATGTATATATATTGCTGTGATATATACATATATGTATGCTATCATGAATATAGGGATATGAACGTATAGATAACAGTACAGAGTGTAAAGTTTGGAATGTTATGTATGAGGTTATATGACTATATGCATGCTAGAATACATGTATGTATATATATTGCCGTGATATATACATATATGTACGCTGTCATGAATATAGGGATATGAACTTATAGATAACAGAACAGAGTGTAAAGTATATTTATAATCTGTTAAAATCAACAAACTATTTAACTGATATCTGTAATGGATTAATATTTAAAAAAAATAAAATTTGGTGTTTATTGAGTTTTCGTTTCTTGTTAGTTGGTTTGGGGTTTGGGGTGTTACATTTGGTATCAGAGCCTGGTTTAAACACTCAGGGCTCAAGGGATTAGTAGGGTTTACATTATGCTTCCTATGAGGATTTTAATTAAATCTCTTTTATAGGAATTCAAGTATGCCTCCTGTTACTCGAGGAGCTTGGGGACAAGGAAACCCTGCGGATGCCGATGCAGGCAGAGGCAGAGGAGGACGTAGGGGTCACGGTCATGGTCAAGGTAGAGGATAGGGTCACCAAGGAATGCTTGGTGATGAAAATCCTTGGGGTGAAGAACAAAGGGAAGCTCAGGCTGAAATTCTTCAGCGAATTCTTGAACGGTTGGATGGGATTGAAGCTAGGAATAATATTCCTGGTGGGAGAGCAGATGCTCAGAATATACAGATTCCCAATGCTGACCAGGCTATAGCAGAGGATCCTGTTATCAGGACTCAACTAAGAGATCTATCCAAGCTTAAAGGTCCATACTTTAATGGAACAGAAGCTAGTAATGAAGCAGAAGCTTGGCTTCTAAACATCGAGAGATGTTTTATTCTTCACGACTATCACACTAATGTGAAAGTTCGTTGGACTGCAATGCAGTTAAGATCTTTTGCATCCATATGGTGGGATATGGAATTAGAACACCTTGGAATCCATATTTCTCAAGTCACTTGGGAATTGTTCTTAGAGAGATTCCAGGAAAGATTTATGTCTAAGTACAGGCAACAATCGAGGTCTGAGGAATTCTTTAGCATTTCACAAGGAAATACCACAGTTGGAAATGTATGAAAGGAAGTTCTTTTAGTTAAAGAAATATTCCGGTTGGAATGAAGGTGATAAACCTTTGGTACAACATTTTATCAGGGGTTTTAAATCCTAAAATTGGTGAAGAAGTGAGAACTTTCAAACCAAAAACCATTAAGGAAGCTGCTGATCAGGCTAAGCTTACAGAAATGAAATCTAGTTTTACAACCAAAAGCACTGTTATTTCACCAGTTTGAAGCAATAGCAAGAGTTATAAACCTTTTAAGGATGATTCTAAGGCGGGCACCTAGGGGCTTTGCAAGTAAATCCCAAAAGAGAAAATTTGATAAATTTCCCAAAACAAACAAGAGATTTAAGGTCCCTGAACTACCTAAGTCCTTTAAGCCTGCTCAAAGTGTGCAGCAGAGTTATGCACCACCACCAGCAAACTCCACACAAGATAAGAGCACCAAAAGAGGAGCAGAATGTTGGCATTGCGGGCAGTTGGGTCATCTACAATGGAATTGTCCTCTTCAAGGTAACAATCAAGGCAGGTCAAAAGCATCAGGTTCTAAGGCTACTGTTGGAGATTCTGGTAGGAACCACCGTATCTTTGCTGCTGTGGATCATAATCAAGCAGAACATCAGAACACGGTGATTGAGGCCAAAGGTAATTGTCAAGGTATGGAAATTTCCATTTTATTTGACTCAGGTGCCATTGATTCTTTCATTCCTACCAATTTGGTTAAGCAGTGTGATATTCTTGTGAGAAAGGCTGAGTTGGCATGGCAAGTTGAGTTAGCTTCTGGGTCTAAGGTAGAAACTGGGCTGATAGCTATTGATTGTGAATTACAACTTAAGGCATTTACTACTACAGTAAACCTTAGGGTCATTCCTCTAGGAACCTATGATATTATTTTAGGAATGGATTGGTTGAATCAGCATCAAGCTGTTATTGATTGCAGAGAAAAGGTTATTAGATGCATTGACAATTATGGAGCTAATAAATTCATAACAGGGATTAAGAGGCCTATTTTGATTAGAACAATTTGTATCAAACAACTTCAAAGGTGTTTGCGGAAAGGCTGCAAACTGTTTGCTATATCTGTTAATGATTTTTTTGAGCCTATAGCATTTAATACTAGTTTAGACCATCCTTTGTTGAAGGAATTTTTAGATGTCTTTGTAACAGAAATTCTGGGTATTCCACCAAAGAGAGAGATAGATTTTAGAATTGACCTTATGCCTGGCACTAAACCTATTTCTAAGACTCCTTACCATATGATGGTACAAGAGTTGGTAGAACTTAAGGTGCAACTTGAAGAACTTCTTGAGAAGGGGCTGATTAGACCAAGTGTCTCTCCTTGGGGTGCACCTATTTTATTTGTTAAGAAGAAAGATGGATCACTTAGACTATGTATTGATTACAGGCAGTTAAATAAAGTTACCATCAAGAATAGGTATCCATTACCTAGAATTGATGATTTATTTGATCAAGTGAAGGGTGCTAAAGTATATTCTAAAATTGATCTTAAATCTGGTTACCATCAGTTAAGAATTCAGGAAGCTGATATCCATAAGACAGCATTTCGTACGAGGTATGGGCATTACGAATTCGTAGTAGTACCTTTTGGTTTAACAAATGCACCTTCAGTTTTTATGAGTCTGATGCAGGGAGTTTTTAGAACTTTCCTAGATAAATTTGTAGTTGTCTTTTCGGATGACATACTGGTTTATTCTAACTCCTTGGAGGAGCATGAACAACATCTTAGACAAGTTTTCGAATGTCTCCAAAGGAATAAGCTATATGCTAATCCTAAGAACTATGAATTTTTCAAATCAAAAATTAGTTATCTTGGACACATTATAACAGGAGATGGAATAGTTGTTGATCCAGCTAAAATTAGAGCAATTGTAGAGTGGCCTGCACCTGCAAATGTGTCTGAAGTAAGGAGTTTTATGGGTCTGGCCAGTTACTATAGAAAGTTTGTAGCTAGTTTCTCAAAAATAGCTCATCTCATCACTTCTCTTCAGAGAAAAGGTAAAAGATTTATCTGGTCGGATAAATGCAAAGAAGCATTTCAGCATTTGAAAGAATGTTTGACTAGTGCACCTGTGTTGCCTATACCTAATCCTTGTAAAGAGTTTGTGGTTTGCACGGATGCCTCTATAGATGGATTAGGAGCAGTTTTAATGCAGGATGGCAGGGTTATTGCTTTTGAATCTAGAAAACTTAAGGATCATGAGATAAATTATCCTACTCATGATTTGGAACTTGCTGCAGTGATGCATGCATTGACTAAATGGTGGCATTTTCTCCTTGGACAACATTTTGAATTACATACTGATCACAGAAGTCTTCAATATCTGTTCACACAACCCAATCTGAATGCACGACAATGCAGATGGATGGAGTTTCTGTGTGAATATGATTTTGAAGTAAAATATGTGCAGGGTAAAGAGAATAAGGTGGCTGATGCACTTAGCAGAAGATGTCATGAACTTTCTTCATTAACTCTTACGGTTGATTTGAAAGAAAGAATAATAGAAAACTTGAATGCTGATCCTTGGTTTTTAGATGTCAAAGCTCTTTTAGATAGTGGTGGTATTTTGGAAGGCAGGTTTGAAGGATACTCAATCAGCACTGATGGATTGCTGACCTTTAGAGGAGGTATCTATATTCCTGAAGTTGGAGAATTGCATAATCTGGTTATGGCTGAAGCTCATAAGGCTCCCTATTCAACACATCCTAGTGTTAAGAAGATGAATGCTGATCTTAAACAACATTATTATTGGCCAGGTATGAAGAGGGACATTGCAGATTTTGTTGCTAGATGTCTAGAATGTCAAAGGGTGAAAGCTGAACATCAGCATCCTGCTAGTTTACTTCAGTCTCATAGTGTGCCTGAATGGAAATGGGATACCATTTCCATTGATTTCATCGTAGGATTACCATTTTCAGCAAGGCGGCATGATTCAATCATGGTTGTAGTTGACAGGTTAACCAAAGTTGCACATTTTATTCTTGTGAGATCTTCTTATAATGCTGCATCTGTAGCATGTATTTATATGGAACAAGTAGTAAGACTGCATGGGATTCCAAAGAAGATCATATTAGATAGGGACCCAGTTTTCACATCCTCACTTTGGAGGTCTATGCAGTGTGAACTCGGTACTCAGCTGAATTTTAGCTCAGCATATCATCCTGAGACTGACGGATAAACTGAGCGTGTAAATCAAATTCTGGAAGACATGCTCAGGATGTACGTCATGGATAGATAGAACAAATGGGGAGAGTTCTTGCATTTGGTTGACTTTACGTATAATAATGGTTATCACAGCTTGATAGGTATGGCTCCTTTCCAAGCTTTATACGGGAGACCTTGTAGAACACCCCTAAGTTGGGATAATTTAGAAGACAGAATACTATTAGGTCCTGAAATGCTCCAAGATCTGGAACAGCAAGTGAAACGAATCAGGGAACACCTTTTTATAGCACAAGATAGACAGAAAAAGTATGCAGATTTGCATAGGATTGAGCGTCAGTTTGTGATTGGGGACAAAGTTTTTCTGCGGGTGAGACCCCGTAAAAGTCCTATTAGATATGGTAAAGGTTCCAAATTGTCTCCACGTTTTGTGGGACCATTTGAAATCTTGGAACATATTGGTCCAGTTGCTTAAAGACTTGCTTTGCCTCCCAGTCTATCTCAAATCCATGATGTCTTTCATGTGTCTATTTTAAGGAAGTACATACCTGATATCACTCATGTTCTTAGTTGGAATGCGTTACAGGTAATGGATGGCCAATTGATGTTGGAACCAGTGCGAATCATCCAGCAAAGAGAGCTAAATCTCAGAGGTCGCAAGGTGGAACAGGTAAAAGTATTATGGGATCTTGAAGATGAAACCTCTGCAACATGGGAAGACGTAGGGGCAATGAAAATTTCTCATCCTCATTTATTTTTAGGCTTCCAAGAGTAAGCCTATGCTGGTGGGGACGGGTGTCATGCCCTGACAGTCTTAGACTTGATCCATAGAATTCAGAGATTAGTTTATATTTTCTAGATGGTTTGTTACTTGTTTTGGAACATGTTTCGGTTGAACAATTTGTTATCTGGCATCGTTAATATGCTTTACAAACTCTTGGAGAATTCAGAGTTCACTAAGTTTGATTCTTAGAATAATGGTCTAAGCATTTCAGTATGTGTTATATCAGAATTTTATCTTTTGAATCGGTTCAGATTCAGAATCCTGTAGTAAGAAATATTTCAGAAAGACATTTCAGCTTTCAAGTTTATTTGCTATAGTTTTAGTTCCATTTTATGTGTGTATGTTTTAGAATGGGTTGGTGACAGGAATTATGATTCAGATATGTTCATTGATCAATATATATATTTGTTATATCATTTCATTTGTATAAATTGGTGTACGCTAATATGAAATAATTATATGTGTATGTTTATATATATATATAGACATATAGTTGATTTTATATATACGTACATATGTTTATATTAATGAATGAGTATAATTATATGTATAATATTGATGATTGTTATTGATGTTAATTTCTATATGAAAGGAATTATAATAGTAATTAATATTAATATTAAGATAAATATTAATACTAATATTAATGACTATTAGTAGGATCATTATGTGTTTGAGGTAATGGTAAGGATTAGTATTTATATTAATATTAATATAAATATCATTTTATTGTTAGTATGTTGGTAATGTCTTATTTTAAATGTTAGTTTACTTAGCAGTTTTTGATGTTAATACTTATGCTAAAGTGTTAGCGGGTTTAGTGTTAGTAGATAGTTAGGAAGTTTTGTTTAAATTAATCTAAACTAAGTTAACCTAGCCTAAGTAAAGACTAAGGCATGATTTTATGCAATATTTCTAAACCTATCAACACCTAACCTAAACTAGCCGTGACTTAGCTGAGTTTAGTGGATTGTTATGGCGGCAAACTAGGCAATTCAAGGCGGTAGGTATTGGTATGCGAGCTGTACCGAAAATGCCAAGTGTGGATTTTTTGGTGTGAGTGGGGTTTTTTGAGATTAGCTCGCAATAATGAGCATTTATTGTATGTCTTATCGGTCATTTTTCTTGGTGATGGATCGCATTTTGATTTCAGTTCACCATTGATGAACTTCAATTTGAAGGAAATAACAAACCCTCTGTTGAACGGGTTTCTCTGCGAAATTCTGGGAAGTTGTTAACCATGAGGGAGATTCTTCTGTTTCACCAGTTCATTTTATCTTCACGGCAATGCATATCTCGGTTCTTCTATCGATATCGTGGTTGCATTTTCTCTGAGTTGTTGTGAGGTTTATTTTGTGAAGCACGGCTTTGAGGAGGACAAAGACTTCATTTGCGAGTTGGGCAGGAAGCTCTGCAAGCGGTCTTTTAGTGTTCACCCTCGCATTTTCTCAGGCAGGGGCAATTTCTTAACTCTCTCTCTCTTTGAATTCTTTGCTTAATCTGCATGATGTAAGGAAAATATTAAAAGTCTTTTGGAATAGTTTGTGAATGAAATTATTGCATGGAGGAAGTAACTGTGAAGGTGTAGTTGGATTGTAAACTTGTTTTCATTTATCTATGGTCTTTGTTATGAAGTTTCCATTTATAGTTAAATATGGATACTTGTGATCTTGGAAACATAAAGAGATTTCTGTCATAGAAATACTGTGAAGAGTCATAGCTTCTGGGTGATGAGTCTCTTTTTATTTTGTAACCGTCATGAGCTTCATCTTGTAGCATTCTCTGTCATAATAAAAGTTTATGAAGGGTTGTGAAGTAAGTTTTCTTTGTCGTCTCTGGCTCATTTTCTTTATTGGTTTTAGTGGAATTAAAAAGGTTTGTCAAAAACCCATCTGCTAGTTTGAGAAAAGTGTCCAAAAGATTATTGGGTTGAATCTGTTACTATGGTTTCGGTTCTATGAGCTCAATGTTGTCTTATAGAAGTATAAGGGATAGTTTTATTCTCTATTCTTTTGAATAAGTCATTTACGGCTACATTATAGTTATCATTATAAAGGGATTTTCGAAGTTATGTTTCCTATGGCTTCGGCATTGACAGCATAATCCTTGAGTGAAGTACCTGTTAGTCTTTTGGGTTTTCATTATTGATTTGTATTGTTATTCATCGGATCAGGAAAAGAGTTCATATGGAATCATTTTGCGGTTTTGAGTTTATCAATTATAGAATGTATTATTGTTATCATTAACAGTTTCTTCTAAATTTATAGTAAGGGTTAGTTTTCAATAGCATCTATTTCTAGTTGTTCGATTGTTTTAGAAGGTCTCTATTTTTTTTGTGAGTCTTCTTATAAACAGTCAACTGTGATAAATTTGAGGTGAAGGGAAACAAAATGTTAGTTGTGTTTGTAGTTTGTGGTTGTATAAATTACATTTATTAAACTGTGGTCGGGTCTTTGTTTTGACTATAAATACAGTTGATTTCATAGCTTATGTGAATAGTCGATCCTACTTGTGGCAATTAGTATGATTCTCTGTGTTTATAATGACTGTCGATTTGTATGTATATATATATATATATATATATATATATATATATATATATATATATATATATATATATATATATATATATATATATATATATATATATATATATATATATATATATATATATATTATATATATATATATATATATATATATATATATATATATATATATATATATATATATATATATATATATATATATATATATATTAATGCTTATTATTATAGATATGCATCGGCAGTAGAATGTCGACAGTTAGCAGTTCATATTTATATATATAGAGCAGCATAGTATAGTTGACTATATATATATGAATTAGATGTGTGTTGACAGAGTATTAATAACTAAATATAAATGCGATGACATTATAGTTTCAGTTGTAAAAAAAAAAGATGTAATATTTTGGGTGTAAACTTAGAAATAAGATTAATATAATTTGCTTTTGGTCTTCCGACTGAATATACAATCCTACAATTTGGTAAATTCATTTTCTAATTCTGAATTACTGAGATGTATAATTATATGTTTAGTTGTTTTCTTGCATTTTATGATAACGGTAAAATTAGAGATTTTACTTAGCACTCTGTAATGTTATGTATGAAGTTATAAGACTATATCCATGCTAGAATACATGTATGTATATATATTGTCGTGATATATACATATATGTACGCTGTCATGAATATAGGTATATGAACGTATAGATAACAGTACAGAGTGTAAAGTCTGGAATGTTATGTATGAGGTTATATGACTATATGCATGCTAGAATACATGTATGTATATATATTGCCGTGATATATACATATATGTACACTGTCGTGAATATAGGGATATGAACTTATAGATAACAGAACAGAGTGTAAAGTATATTTATAATCTATTAAAATCAACAAACTATTTAACTGATATCTGTAATGGATTAATATTCAAAAAAAAAGAAAAATTTGGTGTTTATTGAGTTTTCGTTTCTTGTTAGTTGGTTTGGGGTTTGGGGTGTTACAGGATATAATCATTTTCTTTCTCTTGTGTACTTTTGTAGCTTATCTTCCACATCTCTAATCTCATGTATATATTAGTAATCTATTTTATTAAAAACATTATAAATAATTAGTTGGTAATGCATTTACCAATGTGCATAAACATAGAATTACATCAGAGATAAATTAATGTTAAAAAAATGTTCCTGACTACTTAAAACATAAGGGGTTCCTATATGTCTTTGACCACTAAAATACTAATACTATAAGATTACAAATTATGAAGTCTAAATCATTTAACATTTCACATATCAATATGAAAAATATTACATTAGAGTTTTACCCACTTTTAGAATTGTCTCCGTGCAACTAGTCTTAAATGAGTGAATTAAATTTGATCTATTGTCTTTCATAGCACATTCAATTGTTTAGCCTGATTCATGGAAAGCAAATTTAGAATTTATTTCTTATTCTAAAATCTTATTTAAAGGAGACTCTAGACATTTCGTACTTTGACATTCTAATCATTTTTTTTGACATGTTTTGACTTTTAAATAAATTTATTGTAGTATAATAAATTTTGAATTCTATATTTTGATATTCTTCAACATTTTCTAAAACGTGTTTGAATGTTGAATAAATTTGTTATAGTCTATTGAATTTTAAATTCTACTCTACTTAAATATCAAATATTCACAGCCAATAACAAATTTACAATATTCAATTTTTTATCTTAATATTAGGATCAATAGGCTTGACGTGGTCTTCTTCAGCTGTAGTTTGACTATCATAATGATCCTTGGAACTATGTAACTTTGCCTCCAATAAACGGACTGATTGTAAACAAAGAATATAAACGAACACGGTACACCCAGACATATGGAGTTTGTAATCAATGAATAGTCGCCGAAGGAGATAAGCATAAAGCTCTAATTAAAATTCAAGTCAAGCAAATATGTGCGGGAATTGGAACGCTCATTTCAATGTTGCCAGCTGCTTAGAAAAAAGAGAACAAATCTTTGAATGCTTTTTTCTGTCCCCACGTTGATTATTACATAAAGTTGGAATTGGCGAATTTATAACTAGATCTATTGTTTCCACAAACGTTGAAGGACCCCCTTTTTCTTTGGTCTAGCTTTTATTAAAGCTGAAATGTACAAAGAAAGGATAATGGCAGAGTACATCAGAGAAATTTTGCAAAGTGCAACTACCATAGCTAAAGCGAAGCTAGGAAGTTGTCATTAAACATAGAGGTGCAAAAATGTGGACCAAAATGTGTTGCACATAGATAAAGCGAAGCTAGGAAGTTGTCATTAAACATAGAGGGGCATAAATGTGCACCAAAATGTCAAATTAGTCATGAAAATTCTGATTTAAACTCTATAAGAAATGACAAGTCCGTGCAAAGTTACTGACAACCAAGCAACCTATTTACGGTGACTTTTCAATTCATGATGTATTGGTGATTCTGCCATATGAGTAGTCCCTAATCATAGAAGCGTGGGGCAGTTACAGAGAATGGATTGTACCTTTGTAATTTTAGCAAGGGCATATATGTATAACTTTGTATGGACTTTCGAGCTCTTTAATCATTGAAGAGAAAATATAGTGATGAGTGATATATATATATATATATATATATATATATATATATATATATATATATATATATATATATATATATATATATATATATATATATTCTTTCTTCAAAGTCTTTTGTTAAAAAAATATATTAATATGATAAGTGGCATCAATAAAGTTGGCAAGACAATATGTTTTTAAAAGAAATTTGATATAAATAATTATTTTTTGTTAAAATAAGTGAGGAAATGTTCAAGTCCATTACAAATCTGAGCGAAATTATTAAAATTAGAATTGGAACATAACTGATCCCAAATATAGCAAAACATGATATCTAGTAGAGAAAAAGTAGAACTACATCTAACCAAAAATCAATCTAATTTGAACAAGAGCTTTGATGCTTCTTATATAACATCTAAACCAATCTAGAAATCAATAGTAGAAAAACCAACAACATAAGAAAATTTGGGTTGGCAAGTATCATCAACATTTATATCAGCATGGAGAGGAGTAGAAGTAATTGTAGAAGAAGCAATCAATGCAATAGATGAACATAAAACATTAAGCTTAGCGCCTAGAGCAAGAGGAGAGGATAATTTAAAATCTTCTAAAACAACATCATCCTCAACAATTAACAAAGGGGAAAATAGTTTGGTGGTCATGAACTACATTCTTCCACCAAGCAGAAGAAGACTGCATGTGAGCTCTTAGATGCCCAATGCCCAGTGGTAAAAAACTTCCTACAACATAAGGAGATTCCTTCATAGTCCACCAATTGAAGCCAAGAATGATCAATAACATGTAGAATGACTTCACCAAGAAGAATCTATGTAAATCAACTTCAACTAGAATTTGGGAAAAGGAAGCATGACCAAAAACCTTAGTCACATAGTCCACCTTCAAGAACCTATGTAAATAAAAAACCAATAACCTTATAGGCCTCATTACACTAGAATCAACTAGCTGCTCATATACATAGGATAGTTTTCTATAATAATAATTGAAGAGGATATAGATTCACATGCAAAGTAGAATTCTTAAGTTTGATCTATCTTCTCATGGTAATCAAAGTCTAGTAACCATTAAAATATATTAACAAAAACCAATGTAGCATTGTGATTAGACGATTGCATAATTTAGAAATTAAAAAAATAATTAAAGTAAATCAGAAGTGCTTTTCTTAATTCAAAAGACTTCTATGATAACATAATGGAAGGTGATTATTTAATTGTTTTTATTAAGGGTAAAGTGGGTTTTGAAGGGACCCAAAATCCTATAATACAAAATGTTGCCATAAGGATACTCGGAATCAACTAGTGGCCCACACCCAACAAATACATAGTACAAACCAACAACTAAGACTCCTACACAAGCCAACCTAAAATCACTTATGGAGGTGTTTGAGGTCCTTCACAACCTCATCCTTCAATTATTTCAAGTTTTAATACATATTTTTGATACTATTAAAATTATGTTTAGTTGGCTTATTTTTATTGTTGGCTATTCTTGCTACTTAATTGGCTTATTTTTATTATTCTCTAGTTGTCTAGACTTTTCTTATGTTCTTTTACTTTCTAATAATTTCTTGTATGACTCAAAAGAGTGACCATGTGCCTTATTATTTTTTAATAAATATTTGTACATTATTTCAAATTAATAGAAATCATATGCATATTCCGTAAAAAATATACCAACTATTAAAAAAATTGACATGCATCATTATTTTCACCTATAATGAATAAAATAATTTGAATGAAATAATTTAGGTACAAAGTAGTAAATCTATCTATGCTCTTGATTGTGTGTGTGTGTGTGTGTGTGTGTGAACCTACACTTTGAATATTTATAATATAGTAATATTTGATTTGTAAAATAATTATGTCAAATTTGATATTTTCAACATTGAAAAATAAAATAAAATAGAAATTAAGATTTATGACTTAATTATAAATATTTAAAATACCTTTTTTGATGAATGCGTGATACTTTATAGCCATACCAGACATAACTGGGAATAAAAATTAACACAAAAAATCAAATACAAAAATAATACTAACTAATAATCTAGTATAAATAAATTATATATATGTATCTAAAAACTATTATGAGATTTAAATATAGATTTTTAATTGATTAAAAAATTAATTTTATTACATTGGAAGTGTTTTATTTTTTATATACATGCATAAGATATAAACTTTGGAATGATCCCCAACCCACTCATAGTATTACATGACACCCCTTGCTACCATTATAGAATGCTCCACATCATTAAATGAGAAGTTATAAAATGTAAAATTAAATTAACTTTTTTCTAAAAACTAGAATAAAATAGTATAATTGAAAATAAATAAAATGATAGATGTATTCATGTATAAGATTAAAATATTTAGTTTAATATTTAAAATTTCTAAATAAATGAAGAAAGTAATAAAAATTATGAAGTGGCTCTTGAGAATTTTCTAATAGATTATAATTTGATATATCAATAATATTTCTAAATTTTTTAAAAATTCAATATATCGTATTACTTAATAATAATGCCTCAATGAAATAAAAATAATAAAATCTTATAATATCGACAATCCTCTTTTTATTATATAAATTATTGAGATAACATTTTAAATAGCATAGAATTTTCTATTTTAAAGTAAACCGTCAATTTTTTTATAGTTATTATTCCTATATTTTAAATTAGTTTTCTAATAATACTTTTTTTTAAGTGGCAAAAGATATAGAACCAATTTTATTCATAAAAGAAGAGTACAAAATAAGAATTGACAATAATTTAGGCTTAAGATAATTCACCCATATACCCAAAAAAGAGGAGCCCAAGACCCATACCTCAAACAAGATTAAAAAATTACATAGATTAATATTCATAAATTGTCTAGAGAAGAAGGCGCTGAACAAGAACTACTAGTTCCAGATAATATGTGCACAATTACATTACCCTGAAATGATTAGTAACCAATAACGAGCACAAAGAGCTAACAAGAATAATGTCTACAAAAAAGATGCTTTGTGGATTGAAAGAACCAATTGATAATTTATATGAAGAGAGAGGTCCAAATAACCAAATTAACTTGTAATGAGATCTAATCTTCATCTACATCAACAAGGTCATAATCCGCCCACCAAGAACTTGTGCTATTTTTTGGAGGAGCATGTAAAAATAGTCGCACTAGAATGAGAGGCTTGTCCAATGCCCTAAAAGTTATCTAAGGTTGTTGTCATGGAAGGGAGGATCAAGTGTTTTGAAAGTTGTCCAACTTTTGTGAGAGCATTTTTGTGGTGAACACACACCGTATCAAACCTTTGAATGCATAATAAATCAACAAGAAAGCCACTAGCAGCTATATCAGTGAATTTTATACAACCTCTAATAGGACAAAATGCATTTTATTTTTCTATAAGAAGATAAAGTTTCTTTAAGATAAGGGAAGAGATTTTGGAAGTGGAATCACTCTAAGAGGGGGGGTGATTCACAGTGATATAATTTTTTTCCAAGAATGAAAAATGAAAAACTTTTGAGCCCCTTTTATTGAAATGAGAAAATTGAATTCTTGATTAGCAAAGAAGTATGAACTTGATAGAGATAAAGTTAACTGATTATCAACTTAAGACAATTATTTCACAAAGCATTTAAATAATCATTCAATTGAATAATGAATGACATTGAGTTCACTTTACTATTCCAAATATTATTGAGACAAGGATTTCAACATTTAACATTTAACTTAGAAATATGACTTTGTTGTTTTAATCATCATTGAAACAAGAGTTGCAACATGAAACACACATGAACATTTAAAACTGAAGTTCAATTGAGATCTTAAAAAAATGCTAAGGTATCAAAGCAACTTACTGAAAGAAAATGGAACAAAAATGATCTGAATCAACCGAACTAAGGATTAAACACGGAAACAAACATTTAAGCACATGACACAATGACACAAGTATTTACCAAGCGAAAAACCCTTTGGGGTAGAAAAAGAACTCCAAACCTATAATCCCTTGTATTATCCCAATGAGCACAATAGTTGTTACAATATGTTTTGCAATACCAACTGCAAGGAGCACCAACCCCTATATCTCAAATTTTAGATGTGTTTACAACAGGAATAATTATGATACAATGACTTTCTTTACTTGCAATTATACAATTACTAGCCTTTTGAGATTATAAAAATGATATGCAATATTTCCAACTATAACTAATAATGCATCAACTTTGTTATGCTCAAATTCACCATTTTAAATTCTTCTCAAAGTATTTCTTTTTCACAACACACACACAATATATATTTTCTTTCTGTGTCTCTTTTTCACCTATTTCTTCTTCCTATGTATCCCCATACATAACTATTTTCTGTTACAGAAATTAGTTATGTATGTCTTTACATATTAAGAAGAAATAATTTACACAAATTAACTTTCTATGAATATTTTTTTTTGTCTCAGTAAAATCATTGTTTGAATAGTCTTCAAAAGTAACCCTCAAGTTAGGGTCTCGAAACCCTTAAAAGGGTTTATCATAATTAGTTTGATACATCTTTTCAAACAAAAGAAATGTTACACTTAAACACTTCAACTATAGTGGAGTGAAACTATCAACTATAGTTACAGTTACCAAACCCTTGTGTTAGGGATTTTAACAAATTTATCAAATAGACGTTTCCACTAAGTAAATATTTACATAATGAACATTTTGTCACATAGAAGAAACAACATCCATATTGATGAATGAATAATCTCACAACAACAATCCAAAAAAAAAAAATTCAAATAGAATCAACAGACCATTCTTAGCAAGCCTTAACTAATCTTCCTTATTTTTCCCTTTCATTTCAGTCAACAAGTATATTTTTAAATGAAAGGATGTTAGTTGGAAAATATTCCTGAAAATCGGTGAGTATCATCAACCAACTCAACCAAAGTAACCACCATTGAATTCCAAATAACGCGAGAAACATCATATCTAAAACCCATAACCAGAATGCAACCAACAGGCTCATAATTGTTGAAATTGTCTCATTCATGGAAGCTACTCAAGACCTAGCTAGGGATCGAAAGAATGTTCTAATAAAATGATAAGATAAAAACCCTAACTCCTTTTTTCCCATGTAGAAAATACTTACACAATAAACATAATTTTTTTCAAATTCAATGCCACATCATTACCAAGAGACTCAGTCAAACCCACACGATGAGTGTCTTGTACCTACTTCCATGTCAAGTAGGAATCATCATTCTACTTCCATGTCAAGTAGGAATCATCATTGGCTAGTGTTGTGTTAGCGTGTCATTTAAAATATTAAAGATGCTTTTCAACAATGAACCCACTATCTCTCAAGAAGAGTAAAGTGGTACCACTTAAAACATCAAATACATTGAAATAGGATAAATGATATCACTTGATAGACTAGGCACTATTAAAATGTTCTATAGTGCATGTAAATAAAAAGTGTTATTTGACAATAAACTTTATACCATTTTAAGGAAAATATAATGTATATTGTCAAAGAGCCAATATGAAAAATATGACAAATTGAATCAATTTAAGCATTAAAGTCAAACACTAGAATAGTGTGTGTACCCACCATATACCTGTAACCTGGTGTCATATGATCACGAAATGATATCAATATGTAACCAAACAATGAATCATTTTACCGTAACATAAGATCCTGTAATGATGTCAAAGCGTCTCCATTTTTTCATCAAGGATAAATCCATAAGGAAGGTAATAGAGATAATATAACATTGAATATACAAAATTGCCAAGATTCTAACCATGTGTATGTCCTACAAAATATCCATGACTTCTTTAATAATCCGGGAAAATACTTCAGTAGAAAGAGCGTTGGAGTTCAACTTAACTTTTTTTTATTTTTTCAAAGTCATGAATATGGCTTCCTCAATATCTAGACAGAGGAGTTGAAACGCCAACCCCAACTTCTTAGGATTGTATTCATATAAATCTCTATGTTCCCACAACCATTGGGAATGAAAACTTCTTATTCCATTGAAAACCACTCTTGTAGGAAATTGCTAATGATAAAAAGAAATAATACCAAAGATACATCCGCCAAGCCCTCCTATATGACAAGATGAAACTATTTTCAAAAAAATATTAAACCCCTTTGAAACAATGACAAGCTAGCAAATATTAGCACAATGAAGCAGTTAGCCAATTGAAATGATGCACAATAAATGTCTTTTAAAGCTTTGATAGCCTCCATCAAGAAAATAACCAATTTGATAAAAATCACAGTCTCGTGGATTCAAGAAATGGATTTGGCTAATAGATTTAAGTCATTTTGTAGTGCCAAATTTCCTATTGAGATAACCAAGGCGTAATATGAACTTCTTAGATAATCTAAGTAAAAGATTTAAGCGATTGACACAAGTCATGTCAAAAAATAAAAGGCAATGGAAGCTAGAGTGAAATCAAGTAAATTTTTGATTTACTTCTATTGTCATATGATCAAATGAGGCCACATAAAAATATACTCATTCTCATTGTAAAGAGAAAATGCAAACCAAAAATACAACTAGGATAAAAAGATAGGAAATACCATGACCAACACAAGGATTAGAAACACAAAACCACCCACAACGCAAAAAAGATAAGCAACATGGCCTCATATAGGGAAAATAAGCTATGCAAGATAGAAGTGTAACTACTCCCAAGGATGTTTTGATGCTTTCTTGGGAGTTACGCATTGTTATCCTTCATAAAAAATGAAGGCCAAGGTTTTATATCCAAGTTTGGGGAAAAATAAGATCTGTTTTGACTATTTTTCCTGCAAGTTTTGCAATTACAGACTTGTGTATGACCTTGTACGGATGTGTTTGTGTAGGATCTTGCATGTATGTGGTAACCTTGTATCTTTTCTTTCATTTAAAATTTATTTGAAGTCTTGAAGAGAGAGGAAGTAAAAGTTATCCTTATATTTGCATCTGTGGGTCTGTTTGTAGTCCATAGTAAGGGTTTTGAGCCAAAAATGGCTATAACTTGAACTCCCAAGAGTTTCTTTGCATATCCCTTGAAGATATTCAAGGTAGGATTATGTAATTTATGTTTTTGGTTTCCATTTTGTATATCATACAAGGAGGAAGTAAATTGATGCCCTAGCTTTGTTACTGGTTGCATTCATGCATTCTAATATGGAAGTGATGGTGTCTTTCTTAGGAGGTGGGGCAGTCACATTTCTTAAGGCTTCTTACAATGCTTTATGATATGTAGGTTATGTTTGTAGAATCTCCCAAAGAGATATCTTGGTATGAGTAGCACAAATGTGTTCTACTAAATCATATTCTTTTTGAAGATTTTGAGGATGACAGGGTGCATGCAGAAGCATTGGTTGATAAGTAGGAAGAGAAGGAAAATAAAGCTAAACTTTGAGATTATCTTTTGTTTCTTTTGTTATAAGTGTGAGCAACTACATGATAATCTATTTTTGAACACCTCTCACCACAATAATTAGTTTTTTTTGAGGTGTAGGAATATCTTGACAAAGATGGACAACAACCTAAGGATTTTCAATACCCAAAACATTGGCAATATTGACTTGCTCAAGCTCTTGATTGTTCAAAGTTTTATCACTAGGAAGGAGAGCATCGAGGAAAGTAGTAGTGATGTTATTCTCATCTTCCAAGGTATCCTCATGAGTAGGAATATCCTTACAATAGGAATTAGTGACTTCCACCAATGCTTCATTTCTAAAAGGAATGTCAAATGAACATAAGGTTATAATAAGAAAGGTAATTATAATGTCCTCATCTTTCTCCAAAATATCCCCATAAAGGGGGGACATCTTAGAAGGATCACCATCATACATGAATGTGTCATCACTAGGTGGATTTAATGAAATTTCAATTACAATAGCATCTTCTTTTATCAAGGTTACTTCATTAGGAAATAATAGTCAACATCATTATACTATGGTTCATTCCAAATATGGGAATCATCAAGGATACTAATATCATGATGAGTAAAGAAAACAATGGGGTAATAATAAGAATAATAATTACTTATTGAAGTTTTATTCCTAAAGGGAAAGTGATTGGAATGAAAATAAGGTAAAATATCCTTCTCTACACAAAAACATCTTCATTAGATAGATAAATTTAAAAAAAAGGATGAACATCATCCTTCAAGATCTTATCCTTAAGAGGGAGATTCTTTGAAGAAATATTGATAAGGTCTTCTTATGATAAAGTGTTCTCACGGGTAGGATTGATTTTGGGAGAGGAAATATTGTGACTATTAATGAAAGGAATAACTAGAAGTTATCATTATATGCATGAAATGAAACATCTTGAAATTATTGAATGAAACTTGAAATTGAACCAGCAAATGAAGGTAAAAAATCCATTCATATAATAAAAATGCAAATACATACAATAATTCATCAAATGAAATATTTTGGGATTTTTTTTCATTTTAAAACATGTAAAAATGAAAAGGAAATGCAAGAATTAAATAGATCTATGAGAGAAGTTCAATTTATTTTTGTCTTTTTTTTATCAATGAATGCATCTCTATTAGATCTAAGTGGTTAAAATACAAAAATATAATGCATGAATAGAATATCTAAACACCAAATCAAAACTAGAACCAAATTATATAATATGAAATAAGAAGCAATGAAAAACTAGGGTACACCACCTCGCATTTCAAAATTTACACATTTGGAAGGAAGATGACCTCAACAGGATCAAGAGGTGTCTTAAGCGCTAAATGAGGATAATATTTCCTTTGCTAAATATATAATTTTGAAATGGAAAATGAATGATAAAGATAGAATTTTAAGTGCAAGAAATTGAGTCCACTTATGAGGGAACTTTCATACTTGGCCAAATATGCAAAATCATGCTCAACAAAATGGGTTCCCCCTAAGAATGAACAAGGTTTCATTTAGCTTTGAGATCTCAGGCCTGAAATTTTAGAAATGGGATCTCATTTTGAAAAATATATTATTTTTAAACAATGCCTTCCATCAATTCATTTATTTGTTATAATTTTAAAACAAGGCAAACAAGGTCATGTTTACTAAACAAGATATCATTTCTAAAAAATTGAATTTCAAGCCCCCTTTTGGTGTTATCATTTGGTGTGGAAAGAGACTTGGATAGATGAACCATAGCCTTGGACTTGGTTTGACCTACTGTTAGATAACTGAGAGGAGGGATGAATCAGTTAAGTCTAGTTATCCTATAGTCCCAAATTCCTCCACATATGTATAAAACCAATTTCAACAAAAAAACTAAATAGCTCAGTATACACTTGATTGTGCCTTTCTGATTCATTGAACGACTGTCAGATAATGTAAACATATACCGATTTAACCAGTTATTGTAATGTGTAAAGTAAAATAACAAAATATCACATGCATACACATTTAACACTTGATTTTTAATGTGGATACCTTGTTAACAGAAAAAACACATGGGACCGGTACCCGAAATATTTTTACCCTTCTTAACTGAGCTCGATTAAGATCCAACCCAGTTAAAGGTCATAAAACACACTGTAAGGTGTGACCTTGTTAGAGGATTCATCACTAACAGTTCTCTTTGACCATACATTCACTTTGGTCAACAAGAAAACAAGCAACATTCATTGAATGTCATTAAGAAATAACAAAGACGGTTAAGTCTCACTTGGTTAAGAGATTTTTTTAGTAGAAATGGTTAGAAAGAAACATTACATGAACTGATTCAAATGCAACTTGACTTGCTCATATTTAGATCTATGCTAAGCTTAATATCATTCTGATCATCACAATCTCTTCAATTTCCTTCTTCCTATAACTTTGTTCTACTCAGTTATCTCCTTTTGTTACTCAGTTAGGTCTATCAAATTAATCAATTCTCACTTCAACCTCTCTAACTAGATTCACATGTATGCATTCTTTTCATTTCATGCGATTAATCTTTTTGAATATATTGTCTCCTTATAGAGACATGATAACCTATTTTCTTTTCAACCATATATTTTGCCTCTTAATCTCCATCATTAATTTTGCCTCTTCAACCTTCCTCAAAACTTGTGCCTTAAAACATTTTCAATCTTCATCATCTGATCAAACTTGAATTTTGTTGAAGTCGTAGATCTTTATAACAAACTGTCTTTATTCTTGAAATCTTCCATATTCATCCACCTCATCATCTCATGTCAGAAATCACATTTTCCTCTTTATTTCTCCCACTCGGTCAATACTGTGATGTGTCAGTTTCTTCTTTCTTGATTAATGATCACACTCAGTGTACACTACACCTTCTTGGTGTATACTAAGTTCTTATGCATACCAATCAAAATAAGTTGTACATTCTTCATCCTTAATACTTAGCAGAATCATGTAAGTCAATCAAATCACTATCATACTATCATAGACTCATCAATAAGTTACCCAATGAATACCTTAATCATAACTTACTCATACATCTCATCTTCATGCTAATATATATTTTCCTTCACCAACATTACTACCTTCAGATGTTTGCAACTATCATGATAAGTAAATTCAAAACTAGTTAACATCAATGACAATATAACAAGCGACCTAGTGTCTCACATATACTTTAGTAGCTCGGTGATCATCTTCACATTCTCCTATTTTGTTCTCCAAGTAGTTTATCAGTTGTAGCCTAACAATCTCTCCCTTTGGCATTGATGGAAACACAATATGAAATATGCCATAGAATACCAAACATCTTAAATGTCTACAACTCGGTCTTTATGTCATGACTCGATAAGCTCTCCCTTAGCTTATACATTTAATATGTTTAATCACTACACAACATCCATCTCTCTTGTAGTATGTTTTATGTTCAATGCATATTCTCTCCCTTTCGGCTAGCTTCATGCCTAATTGCTATTCATCATCTCTCCCATATTATCATCTCTTCTGAATATTTAATAATCATCTCTCTCTTTGAAAACATTTCCAAAAATAAACTCTACAGTAGCCAAATAAGTATCTCTATTATTCCTTTTCAGATTCTTGTACCTTGCATGTACATATGTTCTCTATTTCATCTTGTCTACCATATTTTTCACAACCTTAGGAATCCCAAAGTGTGAACATCTTGCATCAACACAATTAGATCTTTTGATAAAGTATAGGTTGATGCAACCCCATATCACCTTAGTGACTATTAGATATGGAATACACCCCTATTCTACTTCTAAAGTATTCAAATGTATCCAGGTTCGATAAGGGTTTTGTGAATATATCAGCAAGTTATTATTGTGACTTCACATATTCCAATGTGACATGTTTCTCCTGAACTTGCTTCCTTAAGAAGTGATATTTAATAGATATGTTCTTTGTTTTTTCATGCATCACTAGATTCTTTGAAATGTTTATAGCACTTTTTTTTTCACACTATATTGTCACTGGATTTGTGACTTCTTCATTCATACCTTCCAACAATTTTTTTTATCCATGTAATATTATAATGTAATTAGAAACAACAACATATTCAGTTTCGGTAGTGGACTAAGAAATACAACCTTGTTTCTTGCTTATCTATGTTACTAATATTTCACCCAAAAAGAATGCTCCACTAGTAGTGGTTTTTCTATCATCAATATTTCTAGCCCAATCAGCATCTGTATACACATTAAGTTCAAAATTACCTTATTTATTATACCATAATCTATAGTTCTCAGTGTTTTTCAGATATATCAAGATTATTTTCATAACAATTATGTGTGTCTCTTTAGGATTAGCAAAAAATCTAGCTATAATGCCAATGACATTTGCAATATCTGGTCTACTGTGCACAACATACATCAATTTTCTAATCATAGATCTGTATAAGGTCTGATTTACCTCTATTGACTTGTCATCCTTGGTTAGCTTGCCTTTGGTTACCATAGGTGTACCAACTGGCTTTGAGTCTTCGATACCGAATGTCTTCAAGATTTGTTTAATGTATTTAGACTTTGTTATGTAAATACCTTACTTCAGTTGTTGTATTTGCAAACCAAGAAAGAATTTGATCTCTCCAAACATCGACATTTTGAACTCTTTTCTCATTTTAGAAGAAAAATATTTACATAAAGTATCATGAACTCCAAATATGATATCATCCAAAAACATTTAAAAAATAAGAATCTTATCATCAGATTCACATTTCAAATATAGATTATCATTATCACTTGTTAGATAACAAAACCAATTCTTATGAGATAAGAATGTAGTCTTTCATACAATGCTCTTGGTGCTTGCTTCAGTCCATAAAATGCCTTGTGTAGCTTACAAACCATGTTATTTTGAGTACGATCAACAAAAAATTCAATTTGTTTAATGTATACCTCTTCTTCAAGTATCCCATTTAGAAATGCAGATTTCAAATCCATCTAATATACCTTAAATCCTTGGTAAGAAGCATATGCAAGTAGAATCCTGATAGGGAGGTTGTAAGAGCTAATCACTAGTCCTTTCCTAGGTCCACCTAATGACCCTTAGGTATTCTAAACTGACACCAAATGAACTTTAGGACCCCTTCAAAGGTTCAATCCCCTTTTCTACAACCCCACCAAATCTACAAAGACAAACAAGATTCTTGGTGCTTACTCCCTTCATGCACAAACTGATCCTTAAAGCTAGGATAAGGGATCATCACCTACAATGTAACATGGACACTTGCAGAGATCAGGAGGTCTTAGAATGTGTCATATTTGGTTCCAATTGATGTCTTGTATGTATCACCTCATCAGTTTTCCTTACTGATCTTATAGTTTCTTCCCAAATTAGGTCTACAAGGAAGAGCCCCAATTAGGCCTCCTCCTTCAGGAAAATAGGAACTTTTCCCTATTTTCTTCCAAAGAAACATGAAAAATGATTATGGATTCCTTGATCAATACCTAACCTCTCAAGGATTTTTTATGTTTTAGGGTTTCATCTAGCCGTACAACCCCTTGACCAAAAATGGATGTTTTTGGGAGGGTTACAAGCTTCTATTAATTGCATGCCTTGTTCTTGAGTTTTTGGTGACCAAATGGATTGGTTACACCTCCTCCCTTCATACAATATTTTCCAAAGATCTTATCTATGACCCCCAACAACTAATTTGACTTTCTCTATTCATCTCTTGAAGTTATATTCCTTCTTATTTCAGTCCTTCCTAGCCGAGCTCACCATAGGCTTGCCCAGGGCATGACTACAAAGTAGCTTGGAAAGATTTCTAGGGTCCCTCCTCTTGTACATATGACATATATGGATTCTACTCACTATCCCCAAAATTATGTACAAAATGAACGGTGGGATAGTGAGTTAGATCCCCATTTCCACAACTCTCTCGGTATGAACCAGTGAACAAAGATAAACCAAAAGATTTTATACAATGCAATGAAATGAAAAAGAAATACTAAGCTAATTAATGGCACACACTAAAAGAAAAGAAACTTATCTACATTATTGATAAATTAAAAACTAAAATACAACTCAAAACATAGCTCACATGAATTCATTGAATATCAAACCAGATCAAAATCCTCACACTGTGCACACCTACAGAAGTACCTCTCCATACAGTAGAATCTCCAACCTCGGGATTTGGTCAAAAGTTTTCTTAAATAGTGCAAGGATGGTCTTAGTAAGGGTCTATGGTCCTCACACGCTGATTAGAGCATTTGGACAACCTTACACTGAGCAAATTTTAAAAGTTGCAAAAGTTGCTATCTAACGTTTACAATAATTTTGCAAATTTTGACAATCTTGCTCACTGTAGACCTTAGTGAGGTCCTAGACTCCTATGGAGTTCTAAACTCCATCTTTGACACCAAAATTGATTTTATACTTACTCTAAACCATGTGACATTATCATGACATCATCCATCCACACTTATGATGCAATAGACTATCATACTTTAGTCTCACAATCTAGAACCTAGGACCTATATAGACTTCAAATCCTAATTGGAATATAGTCCTTCCAATCAACATGACCTTAGGGAAATCAAAACATGCCAAGAATGGCTCAAAAAAAATAAAATATAAGAGTTATCCTGCACCATGCTCCCCCTCTACACAAAATAAATCAAGGTATAGTAGGTGATAAGATAGAAGGGTCAATATCAGAATTCTTTAAGTCACTTTCTTCCACCCATGTTGCTTCAGATTCAGGGTGACCCTTCCACTAGATTAGATGCTCCATGTAGACCTTGTGCCTAGTATTCTTCACTCTGGATTTGAGCACCTTCTCTTCTTGAGGCTTTGGCTTTGGAGGTATAGCCACTAGACTGATATATGATAGTACCTCCTAAATATTTTGAGTTACCTCAGGCAAAGGTCCTTTGTACTTGACTAAATCTACAACATTGAAGATTGGAGAAATAACTAGATCTTGTGGAATATCCACTTTATAGGAATTGGATCCATACTTAGCCAAAATTTTACATCATCCTACCCTCTTCATCTGCAACTTGGTAGGTGCTCCCTTCTAAATTTTAGCCTTGTTTAGGTGTACCATAACATACTCACCCACTGCAAACTGAACATCTTTCCTCCTTTCATCCACTTTTTCCTTCAACTTTTGAGTTGGCTCTATCAAGGTTCTTTTGACTTGTTCTTGGACCTCCTTCATGGCTTGGGAGAATTACTTTGCATGTCCACTTCTATGATCCATGACTCCTAGGTCTCTGAGTTCATTTACTCCCCTTAGGTGCATCGCATATACCACCTCAAAAGTACTTTTTCTAGTGGTTTGGTTCACACTATCATTGTAAGAATATTCTTCTTGAGGGAGAACTAAATCCCAAGTCTGACCATACTCCTTAGTGAGGCACCTTATAAAATTACCTAGTACCCTATTGATTTCTTTAGTTTGGCCATCCATTTGGGGATGATAAGCTGAGCCAAATGATAGGTTAGTTCCCAATCTATTCCATAGAGTCTTCCAAAAATGACCCATCAACTTTGAAGAAGAGATGAGCAATGTGGTTGGCATCATGTGTTTTCTTGCAAGGGATGAAGTGATTCATTTTACTAAACCAGTCTACCACCACATAGATACTATCCAACCCAATTTTTGTCTTAGGAAGCCCCACTATGAATTCCATACTAATGCATTCCCATGGCCTATTAGGAATGGGTAGGGGCTGGTATAGTCTTGCATTTCTCGCTCCTCCTTTGTCTTTCATGCATATAACACATTTCTCCACATTTCTCCATACATCCCTTAGTAGCTTTGGCCAATAATAGAACCTTTGCAATAACTCCATTGCATTATTGATTCCAAAATGGCAACTAATAATACCATTATGTTTTTGCTAAATGATATTCTCTCTCATTGATCCCTTGGGAACACACAATTGATTCCCTTTGAACATCAATCTACCTTGCAAGGTATATTCAGAAAAATGACTATGAAAATGATTCTAAAAATTAGAGCATACCTTATAAGCCTCTAAGAAATCTTCACCATCCTTATAAAGATCCTTGAAGCTATCAATTCCAATTCTTTGGCGTTAAACCTCTTTGACTGTCAGCAACCTCCTACTCAATATATCTACTACCTTGTTCAACTGACCCTTCTTGTGCTTGATGGTGAAGGTGAAGGCCTGCAAATACTCTATCCAATTGAGATGTCTATTACTTAGCTTCTCTTGGGTGTTAATGTAGCTCAAGGCTTGATTGTATGTGAACACCACAAAATCTTGAGGAGAAGATGAAGAGAAGAAAAGAAAGGAAAAGTAACATAAGCAGAGGATCTTCTATGAGGGGAAGAGGTGGAAGAACACATTTTGATTTTCAGAGCAGCATTGAGAAAGATAAGGAAAAGACATTCACTTCTGATACAAGAGGAGGGTATAGAGGTGGAACAAGTGGAGGAAGACGCAATGGATTGTTGACAAGTAGATTTTTAAATTGTAATGAAATGGGTCATCAATCCTTTAGATGTCCTAGATGGAATGAAAACAAAGGTAGACACAAGAGGGTACACTTAATAGAAGAAGGGGCAAGAAAAGAAGAGAAGAATGAACCTATCTTGGCACCACCAGAATAAGGATAGTACTTATTCATGGGAAGAAATCAGGCACCATACAATCCAAGCATCTTTAGATAAAATTGCTTGATCCAAGGTAAGGTATGAAAACTCATTATAGATCGGGAGAAAGTCATAATGAAGTTTCTCATGAAGTTGTTAGGAAGTTGAATTTGAAAACTTTTCCACACCCTATGCCATATAATCCAACTTGGGTGAATGTGGATCAAAATTTTCTTATTTTTGAACAAGTCATCATTAAGCTTTCAGTTATACATGATGGTTATACAAAAAAGTACTTAGTCCATCATGAAGGAAGGAGGTATGAGTTACAACCCTTGTTGAAGAACTACTCATGTGTTTTGGGTAGGAAATTAATATGTAGGTACAATATGATATTGGATGGTATAGTGGAAAGAAAGAATAGTCAAGAGGCAGTCATATCAGTCCTAAAAGAGGAGATCTTTGTGATCTAGATTTTGTGCAAGTTGGGGTAGTTAAATGTCCTATGGTAGACCAACCACATAGATATGGAGCAGAGATGGTTATGTAGAATATTTATACAAGGAGTGGATTAGGAATGAACGTCTTCTAGCCTTATCACTCTCCTTCACAAGGACAGTCAGCCAATAAACATTTTTCTTCTAATGATTTGTGTTTGAGTGTAGGGTCTTTTAGGAAGAAGTCTAGGTCACTTTGGGGGATTAGTTCACCCCTACATATTAGAGGTCTTCAAAGATAAGTCCTTGGCCAAACAAGATCAACTCTTTGGACAAGAGTTTCATTGGAGGTGGGGAGAATGGTGCAGGGGCACCAAGGACAATTAGTCAAGCCACAAAGACATACTATAAATATGAAGAAATTGAAGGAACTTAATGAGAACCAGAGGGTATGGAAGATAGAGAAGGAACCTATGAGCATCAAATACAACATATTGAAGCCTATAATGTCTTTTAATGTCATGAAATGACATTGCAATATAAGGAATTTGTTAATGGCCTAATAGCCCAAACATACTTGTAGGTGGACCATTAGTGTCCAAAGGTGTCAAGGGGTAGTTAGGGACTTATGAATGTTTTGAATAAGTCTCATTGGTGTTTAAAAGCCTTAGGATTTTTTAATTTTTAGTTTTAATAAGTTTTTAGATAAATTTCAATGTTTAAATATTCAAATTTGAATACAAACGGATAGGTGCTCTTTTAGAGGGAAATCCCATTTATGGGATCCTTAACCATTTTTAATACATATAACCAATCAAATTCTGTTGATGAAGTTGTACCATAATTAAAAATACACCAAAGAAGTTAGGGTACGAGAGAGAAGCTTGGAATGTATAGACTGATTATAGAGAATAGATAACATACAAGTTTTCTACAATCTTTTCTCTTTGTGTTATTGGTAATTTTTTTGGTGATACTAAGATCAAATTAAATAATGAGGGACCTCATACATTCACTAACACCTATTGAATTCTCTAAGGATCATCTTATTCACTATTCCATATGCTAATTCAGTTTTGGAAGTGACTGTGTGCATTTTCTCATAAGAAGTTTTAGTTTCTTTATAATGAATGGTCATCCCATGAACTCTTAAATCCTTGAATTCATGGGATGATGTTTTTATAGCATGTATTCTATAAATTAATGTGGAGATATGCAGATAATTAAGAGTTAAGGTGATCACCAATGCTTGGAGCAGTGAAAAGCATTGAAATGTGTGGGTATGCTATAGTAGTGAGAGATCAGGTTAAAGAGTAGGGAAATTTTATGATTTTAAGTGTCTTATAATGTTTAAGAAAAGATAAATCAATCACCAATTGAGTTTAGAAGTGTTGGGAAGGCTGGGATTTAGAAATCCCTAGCAACAAGGGTTTGGGAACACCAATTTGGAGTTGTTGATGTTGCAGGGATATTGAGTCTAATTCATTTTGGATTTAAGAATTTGGAGTCATTATCAAATACTATTGAAGGTTTGGGGTATTGGGAGTATAAGAAAGACAAGGTTTCTTTGTTAATTCACCCATTTTCATGCATTTTTGGAGCCATAGGGGGTGAGTAGAAGTACATGCTCCAAAAAAACCATACATAAGATTTTGATATGAAAATTTACTAAGAAAAGGGTGTTCAAAACAATGATTTTTTTGGTCATTCTATTGGGAAGTTGTAGAGATAAGTACCATTTTCCTTCACTGCAGGGGTACTAGACATGGCTATTAGGCCTCTGGACAGTTTGAGGAATATTGGAGAGTTGGGAACTTTGGGTATTGCCTAGAAGTCTAAAACCTACAAAATCCACTCAAATAAAATCCTTATACACCATTTACATCATCTTGGAACCTTGGGAGAAGACTAGACCCGATTGAGTTCTTTGGAAGCATTTGAGACTTTGTGGGTTAGTGGCCTTATTAACCAAAATTTCTCAACTTACCTTGTTGAATACATCCACCACCCTTTCCTTAGAACCAAGTGGTATGAGAGCCTAGGAAAGGTCTTGTGGTAAGGCTGTGAGAGTGGTCTTGTGAACTTTGGTATCTTGGATCCTTAGTTAAGTCCTTAGAGTTGAAGTATCCTTTAAGGTGAAGCCCTGAGTTGATTCATTATGTCAAGAAGATCAAGAACCATGTATGAAGGTGAAGAAGGATATCTACCTACAAGGATGAAAAACATGGAGTTGGCAAGGATATTCAAAGATCAATTGGCAGATAACAAGAAGTTGAAGGAAGCCCTTGAACAAGAAAGGAAAGAGAAAGTTGAGAAGGATAAGGAGATGAGAGTCATGATGGAAAGGATATTGGCATTAGAGAGATGAGAGAAGAGAATCAGACAAGATGATGAAGTTGGTGATGAATAAGAAGAGGTACCCCAAGAGGAAGAATAATTATCTCCTCAAGATCTAAGGATGGCTAGGTTTTTAAAGTCATTAAGAGTGGTGACACAAGGGCAAGAGAAGATTTTCCTATGTATGGTGGGAAGATGGATCATGAGGAACTAATAGATTGGTCCAGTACCATGGAGAATTTGATTGCATTTGAAGATACTAAAGAGGGACAAAAGGTGAAGATATCAAATTCTAGGTTGAAGGGACATGCTCTACTATGGTGGGATCGTGTTCAGGCCGAGAGATGGAATAATGGGAAGACCAAGATTTCATCTTGGTATACTATTTTCCCAATGATTATAGGGTGCAACAATACAAGAAGATGCAAGGTCTTAAGAAGAAATACATGAATTTACATAAGTACACTAAAGAATTTCACAAGTTGGACATAAGGGTGAGTCATGAAGAAGATGTTCAAGAGAAGATTACAATGTACACGGGGGGACTTAGGCTCAATATCCAAGATTAAATTAGTCTTCCTACACCTAGATCAGTTGAAGAGTGTTACACATTGGCCATTCAGACTGAGGAGAAGATAAAGAGAAGAAAAGAAAGGAAAAGTAGCACAAGAGGAGGATCTTCTATGAGGGGAAGAGGTGGAAGGACACATTCTAATTTTCAAAGCAACATTGAGAAAGAGAAGGAAAAGATATTCACTTCTGATACAAGAGGAGGATATAGAGGTGGAAGAAGTGGATGAAGAGGCAATGGAGTGTTCACAAGTAGATGTTTTAATTGTAATGAAGTGGTTCATCAATCCTTTAGATGTCCTAGATGGAATGAAGACAAAGGTAGAGACGAGAGGGTAAACTTGGTAGAAGAAGGGGATAGAAAAGAAGAGAAGCATGAACCTATCTTGGCACCACCAGAATCAGGAGAGAACTTATTCATGGGAAGAAATCAGGCAGCATACAATCCAAGCATCTTTAGTTCAAATTTCTTGATCTAAGGTAAGGTATGTAAACTCATTATAAAATCAGGGGAAAGTCATAATGTAGTTTCTCATGAAGTTGTTAGGAAGTTGAATTTGAAAAAATTTCCACACCCTAAGCCATATTAAACAACTTGGGTGAACGTGGATCATAATTTTCTTATTTGTTAACAAGTCATGATTGATTTTTTAGTTGGAAAGTATAGGGATAGGGTATGGTGTGATGTTATCCATATGAGTTGTGGGCATTTGATTTTGGAAATATCTTGGGAATGGTCTAGGAGAGTTCTACATGATGTTTATACAAACAAGTACTTAGTCCATCATGAAGGTAGGAGGTATGAGTTACAACCCTTGTTGAAGAACCAAGATAAGAAAATACTCATGTGTTTTGTGAAAGAAATTAATATGAAGGTACAGTATGATATTAGATGGTATAGTGGAAATAAAGTACACTCAAGAGAAAGTCATAATAGTCCTAAAAGAGGAGAGCTTTGGGATCTAAATTTTGTGCAAGTTGGGGCAATTAAATGTCCTATGGTAGACCAACCACATAGAGATGGAGTAGAGGTGGTTATGAAAAACATTTATACAAGGAGTGGATTAGGAATGAAGATCTTGTAGCCTTCTCTCTCTCTCCTTCACAAGGATAGTCAGCCAATAAACATTTTTCTTCTAATGATTTGTGTTTGAGTGCAAGGTGTTTTAGGAAGAAGGAGGTCACTTTGGGGGATTAGTTCACCCCTACATATTATAGGTCTCCCAAGAGAAGTCCTTGGTGGAACAAGATTAACTCTTGGGACAAGAGTTTCATTGGAAGTGGGGTGAATGGTGCAGGGGCACTAAGGACAATCAGTCAAGCCATGAAGACATCTAATATAAACATGAATACCTTGAAGGCATTCAATGAGAACTAGAGGGCATGGAAGATAGGGAAGGAACCTATCAGCATCAACTACAATGTATTGAAGCCTATAATGTCTTTTAATGTCATGAAATGACATTCCAATATAAGGAATTTGTTAATGGCCTAAAGGCCCAAACACACTTGTAAGTGGACTATTAGTGTCCAAAGGTGTTAAGGGGTAGTTGGGAACTTAGAAGTGTTTGGAATAAGTTTCCTAGGTGTTTAAAAGCCTTAGGAGTTTTTAATTTTCAAGTTTAATAAGTTTTTAGATAAATTTCAATTGATGTAAATATTCAATTTTGAATACAAATGGGTAGGTGGTCTTTTAGAGGGAAATCCCATTTATGGGATCCTTAACCATTTTTAATCCATATAACCAAGAAAATTTGGTTGAGGAATTTTTAATAGAATTACAAATACACCAAAGAAGTCAGAGTATGGTAGAGAAGCCTAGAATGTATAGACTAATAATAGAGAATAGATAACATACAAGTTTTCTAAAATATTTGTTTCATTTGTGTGTTATTAGTCATTTTTTTGGTGATACTAAGATAAAATTCAATACGGAGGGACCTCATACATTCACTAACACCTATTAAACTCCCTGAGGATCATCTTATTCACTATTCCATACGCTGATTCAATTTTGATAGTGACTATGCGCATTTTCTCATAAGAAGTTTTGGTTTCTTTATAACAAATGATCATCCCATGAACTCTTTGTTGTCATATTTTTGCACATCTTGGAAACCTAGTTACTAGATTAGCTATTGTACCCTAATTTGCATTGTTAGGTGGTCTTGATTAAGATTTGTGTTCATTTCATTGCAAAATACATGAAAGGGAAAGGAAATGAACTATATCTAAGATTGCATGTGCATATATCAATGTCAAATATGTTGTACAGAAAGAAAAGAACTAAAAGGAACATCTATCTGAGCTCACACATGTCATGAGCATAGCAAACGCAAGAATTGCATAAATGAGTGCAAGTATACATAAATTAATGGAGCTAGATGCAGGGGTACTAGACATTTCCTGGTAATGAGAGTTGATCTTCTATGTTCCTAGTGTGCTCCAATGATCCTAAACCTGTAGAGAGAGAAAAATAGAGGAGATAGATCCAATGGATCTAAGCAATGAATGGTGCCACAACATCTACAAACATGCATATGTGTACTCATCCATACACCTCTGGCACGGGCTGTGCTCGGGGCAGGTGCATGAGAGGCTCTAGAAATAAAAGAAGTACCATTATTTTCACTAATATGTTTGTTCCATGTGCAGAGATAGAAGAAGCTGATTGATAACAAATACTAGAATACCAGGATCCAGATGAATGATGATGCCCTGTGATGTGGGCTCTATCGGGAGGATCTTAAATTTCTTGGAGAGATACCACATCATAGGCCAAGAACACCCATGCTCAATAGTGTAACATTTAGTGGATAGTACAGAATCAGTGGGACACTTAAAAGAACCATAAAGCCAAATCAAATAAGCATGGTCAAAACAGGGCATAGGCAGATCTAGGAGACATTCATCATCGGCATGCTAAGGTACATAAAATCCATATGATCAAAGAAGGTATAACACATGGTGCTTCAAAGATAAAACTCAATGCATTAGCATTATGGCATATATGTGCTTCAAGTCTACATTCAATTCAATGATACTGTAGCATGAACGTAATCAAAATCTGCATTATGAGCCAATAGTAAAAGGGCTGTGATTGTTAAATCTATAACAATATGGCATACCATTATGTGAGGAAGTTGGTGAATGAGTTTTAGACATCAGGCAATGCGCTATCAAAAGGACACAATATCACTGAAGTAGCATATAGTGTCAAATAAAGATGATGTAATAATAGAACATGATGTTTCAGTAGTGCAACATACATAACCATGCAACAAGAGAATGGAAAGATGTCATCTCATAGAATAATCTACACAGTGACATGATTCTTCATAGAAAATATGCATGCACTATTAGCAATAGAATATGTCTCACAGACCCTCAATAATGTGAAGCACTCTATGGCACAATGAAAAGATAATCTAACAAGCAACAGTGCTCGAGCCTCTCATATGCACAATAGAGAGTATCCACAAAGAAGAAAGATACACAAGTTATTTTCAATATTAAATACAGATAGAAATGAAATAGCACAAACACAAATAGAGTGCATGTGCACCATGCTCAAACTGACATGATATAGCAATTGAAGCATGATAGTAGTAGACACCAATCGACAGGGCTCGTGGGCCACTAAATATCTTAGTCAAGCATGTTATGATAATGGCGGACAATGGTAGTCAAGTATGATGCTAATGAAGTAGCACATCCACAAGAACAATGAGTCCACAATGTACAGCACCTAACTTCCAGCTCACAGGCCTGTGCAAGGCAAGGCCTTAAGCCAAAGGTGATACAATGGTTTGTTCATGGACTTTCAAGATAATGAGCATATGTGGATCCACGAGCAAAAAATGCAACATAGCAGCATGGATTGGGGACCCGTGGGATGCATTAGCAGTGAACAACATAAAGATGGGGGTCAACTACAGTAGTGAATTCATTGATGACATGTTTGATGTACAATCACATCATCCAACAATAGATAACAAGCAATGGAAGGGTTTCACGAGCTGACACCTGTAAGGAAACTCAGGTGCGAAAATAGCTTCCTACGCTAATCTCTATAGGAGAGTATTGTTCAAATTCTTATAAATCCTTACAATTTCAGATTCGTTAACTACTTTAACAAAGATATTGCAACCACATACCATACATACAGAAAAATAGAGAATGACACAATGATATACCCTAGGGAAAACCTTTCGGTAAAAAACCCCAGCACTCCAAAACCTGCACATTGTATTATCTTGAACACAAATATTACAATACACTTGCAATGCAAGTTCTTTTAGGAAATGAGAGACAAAGCCAACAAGACTTAAATTTTGTTATATCTCTCCCATAGTAGCAGCATCATATATATAGACTCCTCTGGACCCAAAAATAGGCACAACCACCCAAGACCCATGCACAAAGCCACATGTACACAGTTGTTACATGCAATCCCAAGAATAGGCATCCATCCCTAGAATAGACTATGACAACTTGTCATAGAATCTGCCAAAAATAATGGTCACAAGAGAAGTGTAAGAGAATCTGTCATACCAACCTATTTTTGGCATATTCTCTTACACACACCAACCACTTCTTCTTGGGTGCCCAAATAGGCCCAAGTCATAAGATGCTCTTACACCTATCATAGCACATTCCTTAAATAGTTCTTATGCATCATAGGAATCCGTCATGACCATTTCAGTCATGATCTCCTTACGCACAAGATGCCGACACATCAAGTGGAGTGACACATCAACATGCCAACTAGACATGTACACTCACACTTAATTACATTATTTGAAAAAAATATATTTACAAATCAAATAATAAAAATAGGAATTATCCAAGGTTGAGACACCTTATTCCTAACATTCTCCCACTTGTCGAACACCTTGTAAAAGAAACAGGAACATAACAGGAACTTTAACCGCTATAGGCCAAAAGGCCCATAGACTCTGAACACCATCTGAACTTCTCAGTGCCCACTAGTTTCATTAATGCATCTGCAACATTCTTCACAGTATCTACCTTCTCCAAATTTACCTTTCCATCTTCCACCATATCTCTCACAAAGTGAAACTGCACATCAATGTGCTTCATTCTGGCATGGAAAGTTGGATTCTTTGCAAGGCAAATAGCGCTCTAACTGTCACACCAAATAGTAATTTGTTTTTCATCAACACCAACATTAGAACACAATCTTCTAAGCCAAATGGCTTCTTTACAAGCATGAGTAGCAACCATGTACTCAGCTTCTGTAGTGGACAAAGCAATCACAAGTTGTCGCTTACTCATCCAACTGATGGAACCACCAAACATAGTGAACACATAAGCACTGGTGGATCTCCTGCTGTCAATATCACCTCCCCAATCTAAATCCACAAACCCACGAATACAAACTAAATGTGGAGATCCAGAAGAGTTACCATGATAACATATGGAGTAATCTGATGTACCCCTCAAATATCTGAATACTTTCTTAACTGCATCCCAATCTACCCGTCCAGGATTAGCCATAAATTGACTCAGGACTCCCACTTCTTGGGCAATGTCTGGTCTAGTATAGACCATAGCATACATAAGACTGCCACCTGCACTAGGATAAGGTACTCTACTCATGTCCTCCACTTCATTAGGAGATTTTGGACAATCATCTACAAATAACTTTGTTCCCACAAAAACAGGAACACATAGTGGTCTACAATCTGCCATGCTGAACCTATCCAACATAGACTTCACATACTTACTCTGACTCAACCAAAGTTTTCTATTAGACCTATCTCTACTGATTTCCATACCCAAGATGTACCTAGCTGCCCCAAGATCTTTCATCTCAAACTATGCTGACAACTGAGATTTAAAATTAGAAATCATACCCTTACCCTTCCCAAATAGCAACATATCATCAACATATAATGCAACAATAAGAAGGCAATCATTTTCAACTCTGAAATAAACACAATGATCTGATTTTGATCTTACAAATCCAATTGACAACATAAAGGCATCAAACTTAAGGTACCACATCCTAGGAGATTGCTTCAAACCATATAGAGATTTCTTTAATCTGCAAACTAAGGATTCTTTACCTTTAACAATGTAGTGCTCAGGCTGTGACATATAAATCTCTTCCTCCAAATCACCATGAAGGAAAGTTGTCTTCACATCCATCTATTCTATCTCTAAATCATATGATGTAGCAAGAGATAACAAAAATCTAATGGATGTCAACTTTGCAACAGGAGAGAATATTTCACCATAATCTATTCCCTCTACCTGTGAATACCCCTTTGCAACCAATCTAGCTTTATACCTTTCAACACTACCATCTGCACAGAATTTCTTCTTGAACACCCATTTACAGCCAACAGATTTCTCCCTTTAGGCAAAGGTACAAGGTCCCAAGTTTTGTTTTTCTCCAATGAAGCTATCTCATCATCCATAGCCTCAATCCAGGAACCTACATCTTCCATGCCCAAAGCCTCTTTTGCAGATCTAGGCTAATCAGTGTTAGTAATCAAAGCAAAGGCACAACTAGAATCTAACATAGAATAACCAAACCTTTCTGGTTGCTTTCTTTCTCTCGTGGATTTCCTCAAGGGCTGCGGTTGAGGTTGTTCTTCCTCTTCTTTTGAACTATCAGAGCTACTAGAGCTCTCCTCATCATTAGACCCAACATGGTCTCTCTGTTCAATCTTCTCAGGGGTAGGAGGCAACTGAACAACATCTTTTTCCTTTTCTTTTTCATCTGGTTGTAGCACAATAGGAGAAGATGTTAGCTCTCTGAAAATAACATTTCTACTATACAACACCTTACTAGTCACGGGATCCCAAAGCTTGTATCCTTTCACACCAGCACTGTATCCGATGAAAATACATTTAACAGCTTTGTTTTCCAACTTAGATCTTTTCTCCTTTAGAACATGTGCATAAGCTTCACAACCAAAAACATGAAGATGTCTAATTGAAGGCTTCTTACCAGACCACACCTCCATGGGTGTCTTACCAACAAGGGCTGATGTAGGAGATCTGTTAACTAGATAGCGAGTAGTGGCCATAGCTTCGGCCCAAAACCTTTGTTCTAAACCAGCTCCACTAAGCATACTCCTAGCCTTCTCCATCAGTGTCCTGTTCATTCTCTCTACAACTCCATTTTTCTATGGGGTATAAGGAGTTGTCTTATGCCTCTCGATACCTTGTTCTTTACAGAACTATTCAAACTCTGCTAAGCAAAACTCACCACCATTGTCAGTTTTCACACACTTAATCTTCTTACTAGTCTGATTCTCTACAAGAGCTTTAAATTCCTTGAACTGACTAAAGACTTGTGTCTTACTTTTAAGGAAATAAATCCACGTCCTTCTACTGTAATCATCTATGAAAGATACAAACAATATAGACTTGGAGATTGAAGGAACTTTTACAGGACCAAATACATCAGAATGAATAAGATCCAAAACATCAGAAGAATTGTGAGAACTAGAGTAAAACTGAACATGATTTTGTTTACCATAGACACAGTGTTCACAAAAGTCAAACTCAAGATTGCAATCATTTAACCCCTCAATGAGATTTTTATTTTTCAAGGTTTTGAGACCCTTTTCGCCAATGTGGCCAAATCTCATATGCCACAACATTGTCTTTTCTACAGGAAGCTTACCTTCCAAAGTATTTGCACTACCATCGGAACCAATAGCCATAGACTTCTTCACTGCTTGTTCAGATGGTGAGGATGAAGAACTATTACATAGAGGAATACATGCATCTAGCTGAAATAAGGTACCTCTCCTAGTACCCCTTGCAAGCACTATTGATCCTCTCATCATCTTGCATCCTTCTTTTGAAAAAACAACTTGCACACCTACATCATTCAGCATACTTACAGATAATAGGTTTCATGCCAAACCCAGAATGTGCATAACTCCATTGATTCCCTTTACTCATCCATCAGGAAATTTGATAGTGACCCTTCCACATCCAACTATCTTTAGGTGAGAATCATCACCCAAGTACACCTTTCCACCATCAAACTCTTCATATTTTGAGAACCAATTTCGATGAGAGGTCATGTGAAAAGATGCACCCGAGTCAACTAACCACACATCATCAGATGCATGGGCTTCCAAAGCTGCGATGAATGCATCACCATCTTCTTGAGATTTTTCTGAAGCTGAATCTGAACCTTTCTTCTTCTTCTTCAGCTCTTTGCAGTCTTTACGGAAGTGCCCAAATTTATCATAGTTCCAACATTTTTCCTTGGACTTATTGGAAGTCTTTGACTTCCCACGGGATTTGGATCTACCCTTATTGTTAGACTTATTGTCATTTTTCTTCCCATTTTTCTTTCAGTGGAACTCCCACGAACAACAAGGGCTTCTTTTTCTGAAACGGAAGCCTTTCTCTGCATCTCCTCTGATAGTAGCGAAGACACCACAGCATCCATTTTGAAGGTGACTAAAGTGCTTCTGAGAGCCATCACAAGATGGTCCCATGAATCTGGTAAAGAACACAAAAGTGTGTAGCAACGATCCTCCTCCTCTAACATGACACTACCTGATGTCAATTGTGCAGCTAGCAGATTAAATGCATTTAAATGATCCATTAAGGATCCACCTTCCTCCATTCATAGAGAGTACAACTTCTTCCTTAGGAAAAACTTGTTCACTAGAGATTTGGCCTGATACATGACCGTAAGTCTTTCTTGCAAACTATTTGTGGTTTTCTCATCTAGAACATTCAAAAGGACTACATCGTTTAAACAGAGTCTTATGAGACCCTTAGCTTTACGGTCTTTGATATCCCAATCTGCTTGAGCTATAGTTTCTGGTCTTGTAGCATTTGAAGTCACTTCCCATAGGTCACAATCTTCCAACATGCCTTCCATCTTCAGTTTCCACAACTCGAAATTAGTGCCATTAAATTTCTCCACCTCCATTCTTCCATATGATGAACTTGCCATCTCAATCTGCAGACAAGATTTAGAATGCTCTACAAAAAATTCCCACTCAACTTGAGATTAGCTCAAAAAACCCTACTCAACAACTAGGATCAAAATTTGATCAAGCTCTGATACCACTTGTAAGGAAACTCAAGTGCGGAAACAGCTTCCTACGCTAATCTCTATAGGAGAGTATTGTGCAAATTTTTATAAATCCTTACAATTTCAGATTCATTAACTAATTTAATAAAGATATTGCAACCACATACCATACATACAGAAAAATAGAGAATGACACAATGATATACCCTGGGGAAAACCTTTTGGTAAAACACCCTAGCACTCCAAAACCTGCACAATGTATTATCTTCAACACAAAGATTACAATACACTTGCAATGCAAGTTCTTTTAGGAAATGAGAGACAAAGCCAACAAGACTTAAATTTTGTTATATCTCTCCCATAGGAGCAGCATCATATATATAGACTCCTCTGGACCCAAAAATAGGCACAACCACCAAGACCCATGCACAAAGCCACATGTACACAGTTGTTACATGCAATCCCAATAATAGGCATCCATCCCTAGAATAGACTATGACAGCTTGTCATAGAATCCACCAAAAATAACGGTCACAAGAGAAGTGTAAGAGAATCTGTCATACCAACCTATTTTTGGCATATTCTCTTACACACACCAACCACTTCTTCTTGGGTGCCCAAATAGGCCCAAGTCATAAGATGCTCTTACACCTATCATAGCACATTCCTTAAATAGTTCTTACGTGTCATAGGAATCCATCATGACCGTTTCAGTCATGATCTCCTTATGCACAAGATGTCGACACATCAAGTGGAGTGACACATCAACATGCCAAGTAGACATGTACACTCACACTTAATTACATTATTTGAAAAAAATACATTTACAAAACAAATAATAAAAATAGGAATTATCCAAGGTTGAGACACCTTATTCCTAACAACACCATCACAAAGCTAGATTGTCGACAGTAAATGCATTAACACACAATCCTGCCCATGAGTCATACATAAGAAAAGTGTATACAATTATAAAGAATGGAAACAGTTGATACCCTAGTGTAACCCACAGGCTAGTACATGGCACAGGTTCAATAGCATAACAGAGCTCATGTTTTATCAACAAATGAAGAAAATAACAAACACCAATGCCATAGATTCATTCACAACACCCTCGCCAAAAGGATAACAGTGAGTAGCATGCTGGAGTGTTCACGAGTCACATGAGGAACAAAGCATTTCAATAAGACAAATACAACAACAAAATGACCAATGAGGCATGATAGTTTGCAATGTATGCTATCAGGCTATGTGATGAATAAAAGAAACAATGTACCGTGATACAAAACCAAGAACAGAGGAAACAATGCATGCCATGCTAAACAAAAGATGCATACATATGTCATGCCATAGAAGGAATTGTGGGTTGTGTGTAATGAAAGAAAGTGAACAAATGCCAAACAGAGAATAAATTGCAGTGCCATGAGATAAAACAAAAAACCAACATACATGGTGCCCTAGTTTCCATCACGGGGCTTTGGCCTTCAAGTTAAACAAAGATTAAGCTATAGTGCTTCAAATTGCAATACCGTGCCCTAGCTCGAAAAGGAAATGAAATGGTTGAGAATCAAGAAATATAATGCCCTAGATTGTACAAAGAGCCAAGCATGATAAAAAAATTTCCAGACATTGCAAATATGATGCCCTCGGCATGGTACCAAACAGAGAACAGTAGGAATAATGCCAATATCAAATGAAGAGTAAATGCTGGAATGTAATAGCCTATCTCGAGATCAAATTGTCGAGATCATGTTTGTTGTTTCCTAATCCAGAAAAGAAAGTTGCTATCTGGGTTGCAATGAAGTTTAGAAAGATGCTAGGTGCCGAGTTGCAGTTGCCATATTTGCAAAGTTGCCATTTCAAAATGAGGGTTTTAAAATTGCATCTTTCCTTTTGTCTCCCCTTTTAGGGTCGAGCTGTCTTTTAAGCCCTTTTTAATATGTAATTCTCGAGCATGGATATATTGTATAAGTTATTAATATAATTATCTTTTTGAAGGTAATTATATTAATCACATTTGATGCCCTAGGTCCCCATTTGAAGTCATTTTGACCTATGTTTTATATGTTACATCACTCATGTTTTAATGTATGATGGGGTGGGGGGATATTATTTTGTTTAGAATATTATGATAGGTGGATTAATTTGAGATGTAAATATTTTAGATGCTCTCCTCTTTAGTGAGTTGAGATTTTCTCTAGAATATATTTAGGATCCACATTTTTAGTGAGTGGGGTTAAGTTTTTAATGTTATAAGTCATTGCTCCTGTCATTGTAAGATATTTGACATGTGGCGTTCTTATAAACTACTGTCAGAATATCAGTTACAGCATGACTTAGTGGGTTTTGGGTCTCCCTTTAACTATCCATTTTCAGGGGTCCCCACTTTTTCTGTCCCGCTAGATTCTCAGAAGTTGGGTATCCGATTTCAGAGTGGCATGATCATGGTCCTAGTGGCAGTTTTTTTTTATTCTTGGTGAAGTAGTGGACTTCAATGCAGATTCTACCGATTTTCTATATATGCCTCTCACCATTGGTGATTGAAAGTTAGTTCTTCCTTCCCTCATTTTTAGGAGGTGAATGTTGTAGCTCTTGGAGAAGCAATCTAATAATTTGACTCCTTTTATTCTAGTTAATAGCAATTGTCCTTCTTTTTTACAACTTTGTGAGTTGATTTGATGAATTTGATTTTATGTACTGTGATTCAAACTTGATCCTTTACTTGATAGTTTGTTCATTTTGATGTTTGCAAGCACTAGTTTTTCTAAGGTTTCAATCTATGTGCATTTTTATGTGTTTGAGTTGTGGAATCCATTTTCCCTTCTCATATACAACCAGCACCTGATTATTTTCTAAGGGAAGAATTAGATTTGAGAAGAGTTGTGGTGTTTAGGTTATATGTTGGATTACATTGTGAGTCTATTTTCAGTTTGTGGATCTATCCAGTTTGGTGAATCACCTAAGTTTAAATTTTAGTTATTTCAATTTTATGCAATCTCTCTCCCTTTCCCTTCAAGTTCAGTTCAGTTTAGGTGATACAAATGGGGAAGTCAGCCCTTAATCTAGAGGTCTATTCTCAGTGAAGAAGTCCCACATCCTGAGAGTATTCCCATGTTTCACGGGATTGCTAGTTTCCATACTTAGCCATCACGGGTGTAATCCCTAGTGACAATAGTTTCTGGCACACCTAGTGGGACTCCTTGTTTCCCATCATTGACTGGGATTTGGTTTGATCTCATTGCAATCAACCTTCAAGAGGTGGTTTGTTTCTAGCACCATGGTGACTCTAAGAGAAATCTACTGGTTTTAAGCAGTTTAAGTGCTGAAAAATTTCAAAAAAATATATATATCTTTACCAGCTCATTTGATAAGCAAGCATGTCAATTCCTAATTCATTTTCTCCCTATCACTCCCCATATCATGAGAAATCTTCCCATATTCAATAGTTCAAGTACCAATAACCCAAGCACCTATTACTCAAGCTCCCTTAAACCCTCCAATGTCTCAGCCTAGACCACACCCTTTTGTAGCCTTCAATCAAGGTAGCCCTCTAATTTTCCAACAACATAATGATATACCTGTTTCAGCCCTTAAAAGTTTGCCTATCTTTACGGGAGAAGATCAAATGTCAGCCATTGAACACATAAGAGATGTGGCATCTCTTTGTGGTCTTCATAACATCACTCAAGATAATGTTGCAGTGAGATTGCTGGTAGCCTCATTTAAGGGTAAGGCTTTACAATGGTTTAGAAGTTTACCAGTTGGTTCTATTATTGATTGGGATGAGTTAGGAGAAGCCTAACCAATCAGTTTGAAGATAAATTAGACCATCTTTCACTAGTTGAGCACCTAACTACTATCAAAAGAGCACCTCAAGAATACATGACAGATTTTAATTTTAGATTTCAAAGAACATGGCAAAGAATACCAGCTACCATTAGGCCATCCAACCAGCATGCTTTCCTATATTATTTGAGAGCCCTCAATAGTGATATTGCTATTATGATCCAGTCATTGGGTGGGAATAACCTTCCAGCAGCATATGATCTTGCCATAAGGGCTGAGAATAGTCTAATCCTAGCTAGGAAGTTAGCTCCAAGATCGCCAATGCCTATTTTTCTAGAGTTACACCCTGTCCTAGAATCAGTTCCAGCTCTAGCATCTATCTCACCTATCCTAGTTCCTACTCAACAAGCTATTAGCCCGGTTGCAAGCCAAGCCCAGGATCTAGATGATATCAAGAAAGTATTGCATACAATCTCTAATAATTTTTTTACTATGCATAAGAAGCTAGATTCACAATCCTACCCACAACCCCTCCAACAAGTTTATCAGCAGCCTTACCAGCTACCTTATCAGAATCATTATCAGCAGAACAGGCCCCAATACCAGCAAGGCCAGCAAAATCAAGTGAGAAGTCACAACCAAAAGGCCAGCCAGCCCTACAATCCTAACACTCCTAGTATCTCTAGGGAGTTGGTTACTATGGCTCAAAACACCATGCCACAGGAGATGGTTCAGGGACTAGACCAGCAATGTCCAGTTACCACCACAAGTGAGGTTTAGCCTCCTGAGGCGGCATTGGTGAACTTTCTAAAGGAGGACTTTTGTGGGGTGATTTCTTCACCTAATGAAATTTCAACTTATACCCCTATTGCAACCAACACAAGATCCAAGCAAGGAGATCCACCAGAAGATAACAAGGATTGGATGCAGTCCTAGAGACCCTCATGGACTATGTATCTGGGTTATGAAATGCCAGCTCTTTATAAAGGGGAGATCATAAAAAAGATACCTCATGCTACTGAAGAGAACCTAGAAGCTTTGCAGACCGGACAGGAGACTCACAAGGTTCAAATTCCAAGTTTCTTGCCTGGTAAGTCCACTAGCACTCCTATTGAAATTCCAAGCTTTAGGATCTCTCCTTCAGTTCAGAATATTAGTCAATGGGACCCTGATTCCCATGCATGTTTAGAGCCTATTCATGACCCTATCTCAGATTTCAAGCCAATTCATTCTACTCCTATAGAGGAGACACTTGTGAGTTTTGACTTCCTACATGATGGTGAGCCTGTCCTACAACAAATTAAGCCCTATGAGCTAATTCCTGAAGGGACCCCTACACCTCATGAAATTTCAATAAACTAGGAAGAAGATGAATCTTATCCTTTGGATGTACTTTTCTATGATGATGATGAGGAACAAATAGATATATCATGTGCTGATGGGTTAGAGTAGCCAGATAAGAATAAGAAGGAAAGTGAGGAAGGTGAGACCCTAACTGATTTATTTGAAGAAATGCCTTCTTATATTAAGCAAGAAGAGATAATTCAAGACCCACTAGTTGAGTTCCCTGATTATGATAAGAAAGAAGATTTAGTTGTTGCTAGCTTAGGCCAATAGGATGATTTGGATTCTATGATAGATGCTTTCTGGTCAGCTTTTGTTTGTGTTCCTCATCTTTTTGAAATAGACGATAACATGTGTGTTCCTAAGGAAGTCCTTTCATTTCAAGAAGCTAATGTTGTACCAATGATTGAGCTTGGTCCTATTAGCAATAAAGTGATGGATGAATCTCAAGATTCATGTTTCCTGGATTATGAGATGGGGCCAGTAGTTGTTACTGACCTGATGTAGTTTGATAGCTTGGATAAGCTATTGGCCATTCAAATTGATGAAGAGGATGATCCTCTAACTACAGAAGAAGAATTGTTGTGGTAGACTATCATGGAGGGGCCAGAATTTGAAAACTATGTTGAAGAGGCTTTTAAGTTGCACACTAAATAGAAAGAGAGGCCTAGTTTTATGCCCACTAGGGGTTGTCCTATTAGATACCTGGCTCAGATGGGGTCAAAAAAAGCATCTATACTCAGTGATTTGGTGGAGGGTGATGTCAAGAGTTCACTTGTTAGTGACCCGGAGCTTATTCAATTTTATCAGTCTCCCTAGGAAGGCAACACTTATGATCTATTTGAGGTGAGTTGTCTGGACTACAAGTTTCAAAAGTTGATATGCCAGATAGTCCAGCATATTTTTTTTTTCACATTCTTCCTATTGGCATTAAGTGTGGAAAGTATAACATTTTGAGAAGAATGGGAAGCTATTTTAACAATCCAGTTAATGGATTTGTTTGACTAGTTTGCTAAGATTGGTTAGAGTAGGGTAGAGTAGAAGTTTTTGTTTCTTGTTTCCCCTAAGTGCCTCAAGACAAGTTGTTTCAGTTAGCAATAAGCCTGGATATTTGTCAGGCAGTTGGTTTCAATTTTTTTAAGGAGTTTTGTTTTGGTTGGGAACCAAAGTTTAGATCTATGGCTAAAAGACTCTATTGCCCAATGGATCTATCATGCAGCTGGTCAGAATGCTTGGAAGGCAAGAACTCCAAAGAGGTCGCCAGAATGTTGTCATATTTTTGCACATCTTGGAAACCTGGTTACTAGATGAGCTATCATACCCTAGTTTGCATTGTTAGGTGGTCTTGATTAAGATTTTTGTTCATTTCATTGCAAAATACATGAAAGGGAAAGGAAATGAACCGTATCTAAGATTACATGTGCATATATCAATGTCAAATATGCTATATAGAAACAAAAGAACTAAAAGGAACATCTATCTGAGCTCACACATGTCATGAGCATATAAAATGCAAGAATTGCATAAATGAGTGCAAGTATACATAAATTAATGGAGCTAGATGCAGGGGTACCAAACATTGCTTGGTAATGAGAGTTGATCTTCTATGTTCCCAGTATGCTCCGGTGATCCTGAACCTGTAGAGAGAAAAATAGAGGAGTTAGATCCAATGGATCTAAGCAATGAATGGTGCCACAACATCTATAAACATGCATATCTTTACTCATCCATACACCTCTGGCATGGGTTGTGCTTAGGGAAGGTGCATAAGAGGCTCTAGAAATAAAAGAAGTACCATTGTTTTCACTAATATGTTTGTTCCATGTGCAGAGATAGAAGAAGCTAATTCATAACAAATACTAGAATACCGGGATCCAGATGAATGATGATGCCCTATGATGTGGGCTCTATCGGGAGGATCTCAAACGTCCTAAAGAGAGACCACATCACCAGCCAAGAACACCCATGCTCAAAAGTGTAACATTCAGTGGATAGTACAATATTAGTGGGACACTCAAAAGAACCATAAAGCCAAATCAAATAAGAATGGTCAAAATAGGGCACTGGCAGATCCAGGAGACATTCATCATCGACATGCTAAGGTACATAAAATCCATATGATCAGAGAAGGTATAACACATGGTGCTTCAAAGATAAAACTCAATGCATTAGCATTATGGCATATATGTGCTTCAAGTCTGCATTCAATTCAATGATACTGTAGCATTAACATAATCAAAATCTGCATTATGAGCCAATAGTAAAAGGGCTATGATTGTTAAATCTATAACAATATGGCATACCATTATGTGAGGAAGTGGGTGAATGAGTTTTAGACATCAAGCAATGCGCTATCAAAAGGCCACAATATTACTGAAGTAGCATATAGTATCAAATAAAGATGATGTAATAATAGAACATTATGTTTCAGCAGTGCAACATACATAATCATGCAATAAGAGAATGGCAAGATGTCATCTCATAGAATAATCTACATAGTGACATGATTCTTGACAGAAAATATACATGCACTATCAGTAATAGAATATGTCTCATAGACCCTCAATAATGTGAAGCACTCTATGGGGCAATGAAAAGCTAATCTAACAAGCAACAATGCTCAAGCCTCTCATATGCACAATAGAGAGTATCCACAGACAAGCAGGATACACAAGTTATTCTCAATATTAAATACAAATAGAAATGAAATAGCATAAATACAAATAGAGTGCATGTGCGCCATGCTCAAAGTGACATGATATAGCAACTGATGCATGATAGCAGTAGACACCAATAGACAGGGATCGCGGGCCACTAAATATCTCGGTCAAGCATGTTATGATAATGGTGGACAATGGCGGTCAAGTATGATGCTAAAGAAGCAGCGCATCCACAAGAACAATGAGTCCACAATGTACAGCACCTAACTTCCAACTCACGGGCTTGTGCAAGGGGAGGCATTAAGCCAAAGGTGATACAATGGTTTGTTCATGAACTTTCAAGATAATGAGCATATGTGGATCCATAGGCAAAAAATGCAACATAGTAGCATGGATTGGGGACCTGCGGGATGCATTAGCAGTGAACAACATAAAGACGGGGCCAACTGTAGTAGTGAATTCATCGATGACATGTTTGATGTACAATCACATCATCCAACAATAAATAACAAGCAATGGAAGGGTTTCATGGGCCGACTCCATCACAAAGCTAGATTGCCAACAATAAATGCATTAACACACAATCCTACCCACGAGCCATACATAAGAAAAGTGTATACAATGATAAAGAATGGAGAGAGTTGATACCCTAGTGTAACCCGCATGCTAGTACATGGCGCAAGTTCAATAGCATAATAGAGCTCATGTTTTATCAACAAATGAAGAAAATAACAAACACCAATGCCATAGATTCATTCATGGCACCCTCGCCAAAAGGATAACAGTGAGTAGCATGCTAGAGTGTTCGCGGGTCACATAAGGAATAGAGCATTTCGATAGGACAAATACAACAGCAAAATGATCAATGAGGCATGATAGTTTACAATGTATGCTATCAGGCTATGTGATGAATAAAAGCAACAATGTACCATGATACCAAACCAAGAACAGAGGAAACAATGCATGCCATGGTAAACAAAAGATGCATACATATGCCATGCCCTAGAGGGACTTGTGGGTTGTGTGTAATGAAAGAAAGTGAACAAATGCCAAACAAAGAATAAATTGTAGTGCCATGAGATACAACAAAAAACTGACATACATGGTGCCCTAGTTTTCATCATGGGGCTTTGGCCTTCAAGTTAAACAAAGATTAAGCTATAGTGCTTCAAATTGCAATACTGTGCCCTAGCTCGAAAAGGAAATGAAATGGTTGAGAATCAAGAAATATAATGCCCTAGATTGTACAAAGAGCGAAGCACGATAAACCAAATTCTAGACAATGCAAATATGATGCCCTTGCCATGGTACCAAATAGAGAATAGTAGGAATAATGCCAATATCAAATGAAGAGTAAATTCTAGAATGTAATAGCCTACCTCGAGATCAAATTGCCGAGATCATGTTTGTTGTTTCCTAATCCAGAAAAGAAAGTTGCTATCCGGGTTGCAGTGAAGTTTAGAAAGATGCCAGGTGCCGAGTTGCAGTTGCCATATTTGTAGAGTTTCCTTTTCAAAATGAGGGTTTTAAAATTGCATCTTTCCTTTTGTCTCCCCTTTTAGGGTCGAGCTGTCTTTTTAGCCCTTTTTAATATGTAATTCTCGGGCATGGATATATTGTATAAGTTATTAATATAATTATCTTTTTGAAGGTAATTATATTAATCACATTTGATGCCCTAGGTGCCCATTTGAAGTCATTTTGACTTACGTTTTAAATGTTACATCACTCATGTTTTAATGTATGATGGGGTGGGGGGATATTATTTTGTTTAGAATATTATGATAGGTGGATTAATTTGAGATGTAATTTTTTTAGATGCTCTCCTCTTTAGTGAGTTGAGATTTTCTCTAAAATATATTTAGGATCCACATTTTTAGTGAGTGGGGTTATGTTTTTAATGTTATAAGTCATTGCTCCTATCATTGTAAGATATTTGACATGTGGTGTTCTTATAAACCACTGTCAGAATATCAGTTACAGCATGACTTAGTGCATTTTGGGTCTCCCTTTGACTGTCCATTTTTAAGGGTCCCCACTTTTTCCATCCCCCTAGATTCTCGGGAGTTGGGCATCCAAATTTTAGAGTGGCATGATCATGGTCCTAGTGGCAGTTTTTTAAAAATTCTTGGTGAAGTAGTGGACTTCAATGCAGATTCTACTGATTTTCTATATATGCCTCTCACCTTTCGTGATTGAAAGTTAGTTCTTCCTTCCCTCATTTTCAGGAGGTGAATGTTGTAGCTCTTGGAGAAGCAATCTGATACTTTGACTCCTTTTATTCCAGTTAATAGCAATTGTCCTTTTTTTCTATAGCTTTGTGAGTTGATTTGATGAATTTGATGTTATGTACTGTGATTGAAACTTGATCCTTTACTTGATATTTTGTTCATTTGGATGTTTGCAAGCACTAGTTTTTCTAAGGTTTCAATCTGTGTGTGTTTATATGTTTTTGAGTTATGGAATCCATTTTCCCTTCTCATATACAACCAGCACCTAATTATTTTCTAAGGGAAGAATTAGATTTGAGAAGAGTTGTGGTGTTTAGGTTATATGCTGGATTACATTGTGAGTCTATTTTCAGTTTGTGGATCTATCCAGTTTGGTGAATCACCTAAGTTTAAATTTTAGTTATTTCAATTTTATGTAATCTCTCTCCCTTTCCCTTCAAGTTCAGTTTAGTTCAGGTGATACAAACGGGGAAGTCAGCCCTTAATCCGAAGGTCTATTCTCAGTGAAGCAGTCCCACATCCTGAGAGTATTCCCATGTTTCACGGGATTACTAGGTTTCATACTTAGCCATCACGGGTGCAATCCCTAGTGACAACACTCTTAAGGCCTTGAATTCATGGGATGATGTTTTTCTAACATGTATTATATGAATTAATATAGATATTTGCAGATAATCAAGAGTTAAGGTGATCACCAATGCTTGGAGCCATGAAAAGCATCGAAATGTGTGGGTATGCTATAGAAGTGAGAGATTGGGTTGAAGAGAATGCACATTTTAAGATTTTAAGTGTCTTATAATGTTCAATAAAATCTGAATCAATCACCAATTGAGTCTAGAAGTGTTGGGAAGGTTGGGATTTAGAAAGCCCTAGAAACAAGGGTTTGGGAACACCAATTTGGGGCTTTTGATGTTGCCTAGACATTGAGTCTAATTCCTTTTTGATTTAAGCATTTGGAGTCATTATCGAATAGTTTTGAAGGTTTGGGGTCTTGGGAGCATAAGAAAGACAAGTTTTATTTGTTAATTTACCCATTTTCATTCATATTTGGAGCCATAGGGTGTGAGAAGCAACACATGGTCCAAAACAACCATACCTAACCTTTTGTTATGACAATGTTATAAGGAAAAGGGTGTTCAAAATAGTTTTTTTTTTGGTTATTCCTTTGGGAATTTGCAGAGATAAGTACCATTTTCCTTCGTTGTAGGGCTATTAGGCCTCTCAATAGTTTGAGAAATATTGGAGAGTTGGGCACTTTGGGTATTGCCTAGAAGTCTAAAACCTACAAAATCCAATCAAATACAATCATTAGACACCATTTATGTCATCTTGGAACCTTGGGAGAAGACTAGACCAAATTGAGTTCTTTGGAAGCATTTTAGACTTTGTGGGTTAGTGGCCTTATTAACCAAAATTTATAAACTTACCTTGTTGAATACATCCACCACCCTTTCCTCTACACCAAGTGGTATCAAAGCCTAGGAAATTTATTTTGGTAAGTGTGTGAGAGTTTTATTGGAGGTGGGGAGAATGGTGCCGGGGCACCAAGGATGATCATTCAAGCCATGGATATATCTAATATAAACATGAAGACCGTGAAGGAATTCAATGAGAACCAGAGGGAATGGAAGATAGAGAAGGAACCTATGAGAATCAACTAAAACATATTGAATCCTATAATGTCTTTTAATGTCATGAACTGAGATTGCAATATAAGGAATTTGTTAAAATATTCAATGTTTAAATATTCAATTTTGAATACAAGCCAGTAGGTGGTCTTTTAGAGGGAAATCCCATTTATGGGATCCTTAACCATTTTTAATACATAAAACCAACCAAATGTGGTTGAGGAAGTTTCAATCAAATTTCAAATACTACAAAGAAGTTAGGGTACGATAGAGAAGCTTGGAATGTACAGACTGATAACAGCGAATAAATAACATACAATTTTTCTGCAATCTTTTTGTTCTCTTTGTGTTATTGTTCATTTTTTTGGTGATACTAAGATAAAATGCAATAAGGAGGGACCCCATACATTCACTAACACCTACTGAATTTTTTGAGGATCATCTTATTCACTATTCCATACGTTGATTCAGTTTTGACAGTGACTGTGTGCATTTTCCCATAAGAATTTTTTGTTTCTTTATAACAAATGGTCATCCCATGAACTCTTAAGGCCTTGAATTCATGGAATGATATTTTTATAACTTGTATTATATGAGTTAATGTGCATATGTGTAGATAATCAAGAGTTAAGGTGATCACCAATGCTTGGAGTAGTGAAAAGCATTGAAATGTGTGGGTATGCTATAGCAGTGAGAGATCAGGTTTAGGAGTAGGGACATTTTATGATTTGAAGTGTCTTATAATGTTTAAGACACAGTGAATAAATCACCAATTGAGTCTAGAAGTGTTGGGAAGGTTGGAATTTAGAAAGCCCTAGAAACAAGGGTTTGTGAATGTTAATTTGGGGCTTTTGATGTTTTAGGGACATTTATTCTAATTCCTTTTGGATTTAAGAATTTGGAGTCATTATCAAACACTTTTGAAGGTTTGGGGTTTTGGGAGTATAAGAAAGACAAGGTTTCTTTGTTAATTTACCCATTTTAATGCATTTTTGGGGCCATAGGGGGTGAGCAAAAGTACATGCTCCAAAACAACCATACCTAACATTTTGATATGAAAATTTACAAAGAAAAGGGTGTTAAAAAAAATGATTATTTTGGTCATTCCTTTGGGAAGTTGCAGAGATAAGTACCATTTTCCTTCACTACAGGGTTAATAGACAGGGCTATTTGGCCTCTAGATAGTTTGAGGAAGATTGGAGAGTTGGGAACTTTGGGTATTGCATAGAAGTGTAAACTTACCAAATCCACTCAAATAAAATCCTTAGACACTATTTATATCATCTTTGAACCTTGGAATAAGAGTAGAATAGATTGAGTTCTTTGGAAGCATTTGAGACTTTGTGGGTTAGTGGCCTTATTAAGAAAAAATTGTAAACTTGCCTTGTTGTATACATCCAACACCCTTTCCTCTACACCAAATTCCTAAGTGACTATACTAGAACATATATCTCCAACTCATAGGATGAGTATTTCTTCTTAGCCTCTTTGATCTTCTCACTGAAGAAGGCTACGGGCCTATCCTCTTGACTCAACACTCTCTGAACTTCTATACAACTTGCATCGTACTCCAAGGTGAAAAAATGATCAAAACTAGGCAGTGGGAGAATGGGTTGTGCTGCTATTTGTTCCTTTAACTTCTCAAATGCCTTGTTGGCTTCTAGTATGCATTTGAACTTGGTCTTCACTCCACCTTTTATGAAAGATTATCACTTATGTCCATGTGGTTTGTGTAGGCCAGTTTAGGATGGCCTCCACCTTTCTTGGATCCATTTCCAATTGAACCTTTGATACCACAAATCCAAAGTAGACTAGCTCTTATTTGAGGAATTCACTTTTCTCCAAGTTGATTGCCAACAGTTCCTCATGGAGTCTCTTGAGAACAACCTCCAAATGTGATAGGTGCTCCTCCTTTGTTTTGCTAAAGATGAGTATATCATCAAGATATACCACCGCAAATCTTCCTAAATAGTCCTTTAGCACTTCATTCATCAATCTCATGAATGTGATAGGGGCATTAGTAAGACCAAATGGCATTAAAAGCCACTCATATATCCCTTCAATGGTTTTAAAGGTTTTCTTCCACTAATCTCCATCCTTTATCCTGATATGATGGTAACCACTCTTGAGATCCAACTTGGTGATGTATTGGGCTCCTCCTAGACAATCCATCAAGTCCTTTATCCTAGGTATAGGGAACCTATAACTGATTTTAATCCTATTAATTGATCTTGAATTAGTAAAAAGCATCCATTTTCCAACCTTTTTGGATGCTAGGACCACCGGTACTACACATGGAATAATTCTCTTCTTTATGAGCCCCCTTGATCAAGAAATTCTTGCACCTTCCTTGCCACTTCTTGATTCTTCTCCGACATGAGTTTATATGCTGCCTTATTTTGAAATGAGCCCCTAGTATGAATTCAATATGATGACTTATTGACCTCTTAGGTGGTAAGGTTGTTGGTGTTTCATCACTCATAATGTCCTTATACTTGCGAAGCAATTCTTGAATCTCCCTTGGTAAGGGTGCTTGATTAGGCTTCTCCCCTTCTTTAGACTTCACTACTATAGCATATCCTTCACTGCCCCTTTCTTGGAGTACATGAAAAAAGTCTTTCCCGCTACTCAGTAACTCACTAGGAGTCTTTGATTTTTCCCCTTCATCTTCTAGCAAGGATTGGATCTTGAAGGTTGTTCCATCCTTCTTAAAGGTTCTAGTGTTGTCTTTCCCATCATACATGGTATCTTTATCATCTTTCCATGGTCTACCTAAAAATAGATGACATGCATCCATGGGTAGTACATCACACAACAACTTATACCCCCCAATAGAAAATTCTACCCAAGTTTGTTCATTGACTAGGACACTTTGCCCCTTATACAACCATGTTACCTTATAAGGATTGGTATGAGGTACCTTAGTAGGGTTGAACTTCTTGTCTACCTCTTCTACAACTATATTGTTTGCAGAGCCAGAATCCACAATTACCTTGCACACCTTTCCCATAATCTTACATCTCACTCTAAAGAGAGCTCTTCTTTTCTTCGATTCTCCTTTTCCTAGTTGCCTAATGAGTACCCTATTAAACATGAGGTTCTCTCCCATTTCTAATTCTATATGGCTAACTTTAGGTGACTTCAAACTTGAAGTATCCTCTTGGATATAGGCCACTCTCTTTTATGTATTTGAAGAAGATGCCTTCTCTCAACACTTGTAGGCTATACCTCCCATCTACCCATAGTTATAACATTTCATGCTATAAAATTAGGAGTTTATTCTTCATACACTTCTCCCTCTGCTAGATCCTCCTTGATTTCTTCTACCTCTAAAAAAGTTTCCTCTAGAAGATGTTTCACTACTGTGCTCTGCAAGTTTGGAGTCTCTCTGGCTTCTTTGTTCAATCCCTCTACCTTGGTAACTACCTCTATGACCCCTTTGGTCTCTTCCTCTTCCTCTTCTCTTGGAGGTTTGATCTTGTTTCCTTCTACTCTTGTCTTTAATCTTGATGGCTAGTTGATAACACTGGTGTATTATTTTGGGATTGAGAAGAGTCATCTCCTATTGAATAATCCACTTGAAGCCATTCAAATATCTGGCCAATTTCATCCTTTCATCTTCTGAAACATTAGACCTCATGAAAATATTTTGAAACTCCTATGTATAGGAATTGACATCTCTTCTTATGTAGTTGTATCTCATAGTCATCTAGCATGTAGGATTATTTTATCTTTCTTACCATACTCTTCCAAGTAGAAATTTCATTCTTTCCTTCCTTTTCCCTCTTGATTTCAATGAACTTCCACCATTTTAATGCAGAGCCTCTAAGTATTGATTTGGCCACCCTTACCTTCTATGTTTTGGTGACCCTATCACATTCAAAATGGTTTTACATGCATTCTATCCAGTCCATGACTAGATCTATCTCCATCTTACCACTAAACAATGGTATCCCTTCTAGAGATTTCCCACTCATGGCTTTTAAGGCTTTCAAGAGGAGCTCTTCTTGCAACACAGGGTCAGGTTCTAGAGTCTTATCCTCTTCAGGAACCTCTTTTTTCTTGACTTCTCTCCAATCTAATTTATCACTAACTTCTTCAGTCTTTATTTGCACTGCACCTAATGCTTGTCCCATTGTGATATCCTTTCTTTGAGTATCTTACCGCCTCTTGGTCTTCAACCTTCTTGGTAAAATCCACATTTGTCACCATATTTGAACACCTAATATGTTCACACTCTGACATATACTATGCAATCCCAAAAAAATTTGGGGCTCTGATGCTAATCTTATAGGGAGGTTGGAAGAGCTAATCACTAGCCCTTGCCTAGGTCCACCTAGTGACCCTTAGGTGTTCTCAATTGACACAAAATGACCTCTAGGAATCCTTCAAAGGTTCAATCCCCTAGTCTACAACCCAAGAAACCTACCAAGATAAACAAGATTCTTGGTGCTTACTCCCTTCATGCATAAATTGACGCTTAAAGCTAGGATAAGGGCTCATCACCCCCAAAGTAACATGGACTCTTGTAGAGATGAGGAAGTGTTATAATGTGTCATATTTTGTTCCAATTTATTTCTTGGAGGTCTCACTTCATTATTTTTTCTTATCAATCTCATAGTTTCTTCCCAAATTAGGGCTACAAGGAAGAGCCCCAATTATACCTCCTTCTCTGGAAAAGTAGGGATTTTCTCCTATTTGATTCTAAAGAACCCTACTAAATTATTATGGAGTCTTGGATCAATACCTAACCTCTCAAGGATTTTTGAGGTTTTAGGTTTTCATTTGGTTGTACAACCCCCTGACCAAAAATGGGTGCTTTTGGGAGGGTTCTAGGATTCTACTAATTGCATGCCCTATTCTTGAGTTTTTGGTGACCAAATAAATTTTTTACACCTCCTCACTTTTTATATTATTTTCCAAAGATCTTATCTATGACCCCCAACCACTAATTTGACTTTCTCTATTCATCTTTTCGAGGTATCTTCCTTCTTGCTCCAGTCCTTCCTAGTCGGGCTCACTGGAGGCTCGCCTAGGACATGACTTCAAAGTAGCTTGGAAAGATTTATAGGGACCCTCCTCCTATACATATTACATGTATGGATTCTACTCATTATTCCTAAAATTTCATACAAAATGAATGGTGGGATAGTGAGTTAGATCCCCATTTCTACAACTCTCCTAGTATGAACTAGTGAACAGAGATAAACCAAATGATTTTATACAATGCAATGAAATGGAAAATAAATACTAAGATAATGGAACATAATGAAACAAAAGACACTAACATACATTATCCATCAATTACAAACCAAAATACAACTCAAAACATAGCTTATGAATTCACTGATTATCAAACTGGATCAAAATCCTCACACTATGCACACCTACAAAAGTAACTCTCCATATAGTAGAATCTCCAACCTTGGGATTTGGTCCAAAATTTTCTTAAATATCATGAGGATGGTATTAGGAAGGTTTTAGGGTCCTCACAAGATGATTAGGGAATTTGGACAACCTTACACTGAGCAACTTTTAAAAGTTGCAAAAGTTGCTATGCAAATTTTACAACAATTTTACAACTTTTGACAATCTTGCTCACCATAGACCTTAGTGAGGTCCTATGGAGTTCTAATCTCCATCTTTGACTCCAAAATTGATTTTCTACTTACTATAAACCCTATGAAATCATCCATCTACACTTACCATGCAATAGACTACCATACTTTAGTCTCACAATCTAGAACCTAGGACCTGAATAGATTTGAAATCCCTATTGGAATACACTCCTTGGTCAACATGACCCTAGTGAAATAAAAAAATTCCAAGAATGGATTACAAACAAAGAAAAGATAAGGGTGCTCCTAGACCAAATTCTCACTCCTACAAGTGTAGCAACTGGTGCAAAAGTTTCTCCATAGTCAATTCCTTCTTCTTGTGCATAGCCTTTGTAGACTAATCTTTCCTTATGTTAGCACTCTGAAAAAATTTCATGGCTCTAGCCCTTTTCTTCTGGTCCCTGCAGTAATTTTTGTGTCCCTGGCATAAACCCTTAGTTCAAAAATTCAAAAATGTAGTCGTTGCATGAAAAACCATTTGTCTACCTTGGCCCTGTTCTAATTTTAAGTTACCTTTACTAGCCACTAAAGTTCCAAATCTGCATGTGCTTATTAGAGACCACTTTACCATGTTCGCGGTTAGGTTTTTCATGTGTCGGCGGGGTCCCCTTTAATTTTTCCTATGTCGTTATGCTTTAATCTTTCCTAAGTTTTCATAGCCTAGTGTATTTTAATTTTTCCTAAGTCCAACTATTTTAATACTTCCTAATGTTTTGGCTTTGTATTTTCCTGGGCCCGGCTCTTTGACACCATCTCCATCAAATAGTGGGTGTATCTTCCCATGAGATGTGTCAGAGGCTTGTGAACTTAAGATGGCCATTGATTCATTTCCATGACATAACCCTTTCAATGCAGGTGGGTCCACTGCTAGGTAGGCTCACGTCATGGTCTATCATTCATCGAGGTATCCTTTAAAGTACGGTGGGCCTAGTATCTCAAATCAGATGATTCCTAATCGACAATTGGTGTGAATGCACATAGAATCTTTTGAGCCTTTCAGATCTTATGCCAGCCGTCTGATCTCCCAGGTGGTATAATGTTCTCGGTGGGTCCAGAATAACATGTAGGCACAGTTGGTGGCATCTTATTGGTCCATGTAATAACAAAGTGGTAGTCGTCAGTGGGACCTAGTTTTTGGATGCATCAGAGGGTCTTGACATTGTCAGTCAATCGATGATGGGTGTATGATCTTATGGGATATGTCAGAGGCTTAAGATCATGTGTCGTCCATCGATTCAAACTTTCTCAGAGAGGATGAAGTGCAATGGGTCCACATGCCAGGTGTGCTGATATGGAAAGCTGTGATTGGTCCACGTTGTGTGACTAGATATTGTGTCAGTGGGGCCACGTCTTTCAAGGTTTAGTTGTTTTGATAGTGACAGAAGATCAACAGATGGTGTGTAATCTAATGGGATCTTCTGACTGCATGAGATTTTAAGACGATCATCGATCTTCTAAGCGGGCCAGGGCAGGGACTTGGCAATTCTGACAAAATGGTTTAGCGGCCTGACAAATTGCAAAGGTTTCACTCATTCACAAAAAAGGATAGCGGTGCTCTGATTTGACTGGCAATTCAGCAAACAAGCATTCGCGTAATCACTAGCTAACTTGGTAGAGGTAAAAAGTTTTTTACGAACTGGTGGAAACCTTCTGTCACCAGTTCGCCAGATGTGGGACCAAGGTTAAATGTTTTCTTTTTGTCGCCAGGTCACGGAGTTAAAAATGGGTTAGTGTTTTCATTACGAGTACAGGAAATGCTTTGTCACGTGGTCACAAAAGGTAAACCCATGGTGCTAGTTGAGTTAAGACTTAAAAGACCACGAAAGGGAGAGATCGAATGGTCAGGACTTAAAGTTGGTCTAGATTTGAATATGGGCTACCGATCTGCCGCTGGGACTTGGAAATGACCATTGTTTTTCAAATTCAAATTTGTGAGGGGTTTCCAGTGATAAGTACCAGAATTTATGGTTTTAACAGTTGATTTTGATTGGTTTGGTGGTGCTTTCTATTGCAGTGTGGTCCAGGGTGTTCCATGATCATCTGCAGGGGTCTGTACTCTGTGGTTTTGTGCTCGAGGTGTGTTGCAGCTGACTGAAAGGGTTGACATTTTGGATGTTTTTGTGGTTTTTAGTACCTTCTTAGTGAGATTCTCATGATTATGGATCACTCCAAGATTTTCTTTCTCTTGGTTTCTTGGGTTTCTTCCCCTGTAATAAATTTGTGATCATTTCTAGTGGTTCTGGTGGGTGAAACCCTAACCCTAGTCATCCGTAGCTTGTTGCAACCTATTTTGGGTTTCCAAGATGACTAGGGGGTATATATTGTAGAATTTTTGACTTAGTGCAAGTTCCAAAACTTTCTTTGGTCCCTAGTTGTTGTTGATGGTATTATACTGAGTAAAGAGAGCTTGGATTGTGGGTCTTTTCCTTTGGTATTTTATTGCTTGGTAATGTATTGATTTATAAAAATTAATGAGAATACACTTGAATTCCTATTTCAAATCTCTAATTGTCTTCTTTTCTGATTGTGGATTCATATATGTTAAAGTCACAAAGTGTATTAGCATATGGTAAACAAAGAGTATTGTGAGATCAGCTTGGAGTTCCTAACAAAGTTAGGATTAAAGCCTTTAGGGTGATTTCAGTGAGTTCATTATTAGATTGGAATTTGATGATCATGTTTGGGAGTGAGGGGAGTAATAGGCAAAGCACTTACTCTGAGTTCATATGTATTTGAGTTAAGGTTCTAGGGTGATATATGTTATTTAGTGACTCTTTGATCTGAGATAAGGCATTGATCTCTTCTTTGGAGGCAGTGCATCATCTTCAATCACACACACACAAATTCAAATGATCAAATCTTTAAATTAGTTAGTAAAGAGTATATTGGTATAACATTTAGTGATTCCTTTCAAGAAGTGAATCAATGGTACACCCACCTGAGCATTAAGGCTCAAAGTGTAGGAGGATCTCTTCTGATCCTTGTTAATTGGCCCTCTTCCTTGTGGACTTTAGAGTGGTGATAGAGTCAAAGTTATATTAAAGTTATCCATCAAAGTATAAATCTTCAAGTTGAAGATCAAAGGGAACTCCCAACAAAATGGTGACTCTGCTGGGGAGAGTCTAGAGATAAAGCTTTCAAAGTGCACTCTTGTTTTCCTATTATATTCAATTTAAGGATTTCCCATCTAGGTGGGTGGCGACTCAATAGGTTAGAACTAGTGTCATACTATAAATCATGGATAAGAGGAGGAATACTATGTCCTTTTTCAGAAAGAATCCAGAGGTCACTCTGGAGCAATTTCCTAGATAGGAGAAGAAGAGTTGGTTTAAAAGGAATGGTGAATCTACTAGTGCTCCCATGAGAGAACAAGGAAATGCTAGAGGTAGAGCACCACATGTTTCCTCAAGTGAGGAAGGTTCACAAGATATAATTTCTAGATTAGATGGTGGTTTCTCTAAGGATAGATTCTATGATACCCCAGAGGCTATATTTCAAGACAAGGGTCCATTGCCTGCAGGTCAGGATGAACAAACTAGAGAGATGGATTTGGATATTGTTTTAGATCTTGATGAAGATAATTTTAGAAGAGAACCCATGAGACCAAGGCAAGTCCACTTCCCATATCAAAATCTTACTGATATGGATGTGTCATCAGGTTCTGATGACATTATGGTAGACCTAAATGATTTAAATGCACTAAGGTTGCAGTTGGCAGAGCAGGATGCCATACATAAGAGGTTACAGGAGGAGAGAGAAGCTAAAAAGGTAAATGCTCTAATAGAAAGATAGTCTCTCCTTAGAAAGATTAATGAAATGAAGAAGAGAAACAAGATGCTTGCTTCTTCTCCTAAGACTTTGCAATATGATGTTTTTGGTGATCTTGAGGCTTTGAGGAGTGAGCAAGAGTGCTTACTGCAAGATCATGAATTTGATCAGGAGGGCCCTATGATCAGACAGGTTCAAATTTATGCTTCCCTCCCTAAAAATAAAGATGGGCATGAAATCACTAGTCCTTCTAGTGCTGTTGGTGAGAAAGGAAAGAAAAAGATGGTGGGACATCAAACAAGCAGATCATTGACAATACCAAGGGTCCCACCACCCAATTTAAATAAGGACATAGAGATAGAAAGAAGAAGAAAAGAAGATGAGGACCTTGCAAGAGAATTAGAGAGGGCTGAAATTGAAGCCTCTATTGCAAAAAAGAGAAGAAAGATTTAGTTCTTGAAGGCTTCATCAGCCAATGCTCTTGGTCGATCTACTACTGAACTAGGTATGCCATCTATGACTACTGCTATTCCACTTAGTAATGCTACTAGTTCAATTCCTTCTTCATCTGCTAGGATAGGTGCTGATCCTAGACAACAGTCAAATGCACAAGTAGATGGGAATTTAAATGTAAATGTTAATCCTAGGGTTAACACTAGTTCAAGTTTTCAAAGAAGACCTATGCAACTAGAAGGCTATAGGCAGATTAGTTTTGATGGAATTCCTGGATACCCGAATGCTTTTGCAAATGATATAAGAGATAGGGTACCTAAGTTTTCTGGTAATAATGCTATTAGTTGTGAGGAGCATCTTAGGTTATTTTTTGATATGCTTAATGATTATGAGGTAGAGCATGAGAATGTAGTCATGAAATTGTTTTTTCAATCTCTAATGGAGGATGCTTGAGATTGGTTTAAGAGACTTCTTGATAAATGTATTGATACTTGGGATTCTTTTGAGAGATGTTTTAAAGAGAATTATGGTGATAGGCCTAATGCTAGCTTCATGTTGAATGAATTCAATACCATAAGGAAAATTAGAATGAGTCTGCAGCTGAGTTCAACATGAGATTTCAGAAGGGTATGCATAAGTTGTTCCAAGTTATGCGGTTAGATGATAATGTCTATCTAACTACATACTTCAATGCATTTGATGGAAAGATGGGATACTTGTTGAGGGACAAAGAATTGAAAACTCTTAGAGATGCTTTTAGGATTGCTATCAATATTGAGAATAATATGAAAATATCAGGAAAGTTGGGTGGGAAGAAAGATGACCCTAAGTTGTTTGGGGACAAGAAATACAAAAAGGAAAGTGATAAGAATGTTGGAACTAGGAGGCAAGAAGAAGATAAATTGGATAAGGTGCTCAATGCATTGAAAGACTTGAAGGCACCTGCAAATAGGAACATCAGTGCTCCTACCAATGAAAGGCCTCAGTTCAACAACAATTTCAATAAGTAGAATAGATTGCAGAACTACCCCTACAACACCCAATGGAAGGATGGCAAGGCTATTGTCCCTACTGCAAGAAATAAAAATGATAGAGGTGTCCCTGACCCTCTACAAAAAGCTTCAATAAATGTCATGGAGGATATACCTTGGTGTGTTACATGCTAGTCCCCTCATTCTGCAGAGCATTGTGTGGTTGCACAATCTATGGCTGCAAATCAAGATTGTGGCAATGAGGAGATAGATCAAGAAGAAGATCAAGATGATGTTGGATGCAACATGGCTATTTCATATTTGGGATATGAAGATGATTCTAATTTTGATGAAAAGGAAGATGTAAATGTGAAGAGACATAATCAGGCTCTTTTTCATCAAGAGGTTTTTTCTGGTAGTGAAGACATTGATAAGAAGACATGTAACATGAACTCTTCTTTTGAGCTAGTAAATTTAAGAAGACCTTCTAGAGAAGAGATGGATAGGATTACTTTAGAAATGATTTCCCAAGTGCAAACTAGAGGCATGGTGGCAAGGAATACAAATGAGAAAGCTGCAGGAATGTTTATAAAAAGTACCAACTCTAGAGAGCTTAATGAGAACAAATCAAAAGGTGATCACATGGTGAAATTCAAGAATATAAAAGGTAAGAATTGTGAGCCTAAGGGAGTTGGAGTTGAAAAAATTTCTAATGAGATTGAGAAGCTAGTTAACACAATGGCTAAGGTTGAAAAAATGAGAGTGGCCAATACACCTAATGTATCAGACAAGCAAAAGGATACTAAAGTAGTGCAAATTGAGATTCCTTCCTCTGCTCCTGTTGATATGTTATTTTTATTGTCCCAAATTAAAATTAAGGTTCCATTGTTAGAATTCTTGAGGATCCCTGAACACAAAGACAAAGCTATTGCATGGGTAGATAATGTTCATAACAATGATGTTTCATGCAATGGATCTCAAGATAGAGCTTTGAAAGGTGTTGCTGCTCATGGAATTGTATCTCAAATTCCTCCTATATATTTGGATAGTTCTATCAATGCTAGCCTTGAAAACATTGATCCATTCTTTTTAAGTGTTCTTGTGAATGGAATGAAACTATGAAATTGTATGATTGATAGCGGTGCCTCTAATACTATTATGCCTTTTAAAATCATGGAGAAGCTGGGCCTTAAAGGTGATACAGTTCAAGGTAGATGTTGTGCAATGGATCAGAGGGAGGTACCAGTTATTGGGACTATCAATGCAATGCCATATAGGCTGGTAGCATATCCAGAGAAAGAGTTAACAATGAGTGTTTTGGTGGTGGACATCCCTCCTCATTATGGGATGCTACTATCTAGAAGGTGGAGTGCTGCCATAGGTGGAAGTTTACAATGTGATCTGTCCTATGCCACTTTCAAGATTGATGATCAGTTTGTCAAGATTGATCGAGAGCTAAGAGTATGCCACATGATTGAGAGGAATATTGACAATGAGACTACATGTTTTGTGGATACTGATATTAATGTTTTTAGGGTAGAGATCCCTGTATTTGAAAATGAACCTATTTTGTCACCTATCTCTATTCAGGTAAGTGTTGATTCTATGAAGGGTGATTTGTGGGAAATGTACTTTAATGGTGCAAATTGGAAAGATGGAGCAGGAGTAGTTATTTTACTTATTTCTCTTGATGGAAACACCTACAAATTTTCTTTCACATTGAATTTCTTTTGTACCAACAATATAGCAGAAAATGAGGCTTTGTTGTTAGGACTGAAGTTGGCACAAAAGCATGGTATTAGATGCATAAGTGTTGTTGGTGATTCTGAGTTGGTGGTGTCCTAAGTCAAATCAGTATATGCTTCTAAGAACAAGAGGTTGAAACAATATAGGAATGCAGTTTGGAATTTGATTGAATGTTTTGATGCCTTCAATATTGAGTGGAAGGATAGGAGTAACAATAAGATGGCTGATTTGTTAGCCAATATTGCAATTAATCCCATTGATATTACTTTTTCTAGTATCTCTAAACTTGAAATTTAGGCTAGGCCTAGTATACTAGACAATATTGAAAATTGGCAAGTTTTTGATGATGATAATGATATCTTGAAGTTTATGAGTTGTGAAGATCAGTATCATGGTCAGGAATTTGATTGTTCAGCCTTGGTTGAGTCAGTGGAAGGAAGTGAGGTTGTCTTAGGCAATGAGGTCATTCAGCTTAGAACTAACAAGGTGCCCAAGGGGCTTGTTGTTTTGGAGACTGTCTTTGATAACCAGGATAGAGTTCAAAAGAATATCAAAAGAGAAGGTCATGCTGATCTAGATGAGATAAATCTTGGAACACATGAGGCACCTAAGAAAGTCTACATTAGTAGAGATATATCTCAAAAGGTAAAGAAATCTTTGATTGAATTGTTAAGAAAATTCAGGCATGTTTTTGCATGGTCATATGATGACCTAAAGTTTTATAAAGAAGATTTGTTTTAGCATGTTATTCCATTGAAAGAAGATGCTAAACCTTTCTGGCAAAAATAAAGGCCTATTAATCCTACTTTGGCACCCAAGATGCAAGAAGAGTTAATGAAGCTGAGAGATCCTGGAATTATCAAGCCTATAAGGCACTCTTCTTGGGTGTCAAATCTTGTTCCTATGAGAAAGAAGAATGGTGACATCAGGATTTGTGTGGACTTCAGGAATTTGAGCATCAGCTCATTGAAGGATAACTATTGTCTACCCAATATGGAAGCTATGTTGCAGAGAGTGACCGGATCAGAATTGATGTCTATGATGGATGGTTTCTATGGTTACAATCAAGTGATTGTTAAAGAATCAGAACAATTCAAGATAGCTTTCACTACACCTTGGGGGACACATGTTTATGTGAGAATGCCTTTTGGTCTCACAAATGTTGGTGCTACTTTTCAGAGGGCAATGGAAGTTGCCTTTTCAAATTTTACCAATGATTTCCTTGTTGTCTATCAAGATGATTTAACTGCCTATTCCAAGAAGGAAGAAGACCATTGTACTCATTTAGAGAAATTATTTATGAGGGCTTTGGAATATGACATTTCATTAAACCCAAGGAAATGTGCTTTTGGTGTCATTGAGGGTAAGTTTCTTGGCCACTTGGTTGAAAAGCATGGAGTGAGAATTGACCCTGAGAGGGTAGTAGCCATTGATAAAATTCAAAGACCAAAGAATGTTAAAGGGATTCAGTTCTTCTTTGGTCAGGTCAATTTCTTAAGGAGTTTGTAAAAAATTTTGCAGAGGTTACTAGACCTATTTCTAAGATGTTAAAGAAGGGATCTGCAATCAATTGGGAGGGTGAGCCTGATGAGGTTTTCAAAAATATCAAGCAGGCTATCAAAGATGCACCAATGCTTAAGGCACCTGATTATAGTATCCCAATGCATATCTTTTCCTTTGCATCTTTTCACACTATTGTTGTAGTTTTGTTACAAAAGAATAAGGAGGGTTTTGAGCAGCCTATTGCATTTTTCAGTAAATCTTTGCAGGCTGCTAAATTGAAATATGGCATAAATGAAAAATAGGCATACACACTTGTGAAGATAGTCAAGGCTTTTAGGTCTTACTTGGTGGGGGCAGTTGTGATTTCTTTTGTGCCAAGTGCAACTATGAAGGATATTTTCTCACAGCAAGAGGTGTCTAGAAAAAGAGGCAGATGGATCAATAAGATTCAAGAATTCAATGTTGACATCCAAATTACTAAATTGGTTAGGGGACAGGGATTGGCAAAACTGATGGCCCAATCCAATCTTGATGCTAATCAGGTAAATCGTTCTAAAATTGATTATACATGTGATATGGATGATTGTGTTTGGTATCAAGATATTATCTATTACTTGAAAAATATGAAATGTCTAGCAGACATGAATGATAATTAGAAAAGAATATTGAAATTACAGGCCATCAAGTATGTAATTGTGAAATGTAAATTGTATAGAAAGAATTTAGATTGAATACTTTTGAAATGTGTTGATGAGGATTAGGCTAATAAGTTGTTGAAAGAAATACATGAGGGAGTTTTTGGTGGACATTATATGGGTAAGACAATTGCTCATAAAATCTTGAGAGTAGGATTCTGGTGGCCCACAATCTTCAGGGATGCAGAACAGTTGGTAAGGAGGTGTGATGCTTGTCAAAGGTTCTCTAGTAAGCTTAAATTTTCAGGTAATGTGCCATTAAAACTAGCAGAAGTACAGGCTCCTTTCCAATAATGGGGAATTGATTTCATAGGGGAGATACCAAATAAGTCAAGTGGAGGACACTCATGGATCTTAGTTGCCACTGATTACTTTACAAAGTGGGTAGAAGCTATACCTACAAGAAATGCAACTAGTAAGGTGGTAATTGATTTTCTGTTGAATAATATTGTTACAAGGTTTGGGTGCCTTGAGAGAATAGTAAGTGATAATGCCATGTGCTTTAGGTCTACTGAATATAAGGAATTTTGCAAAGGTTTAGGAATTCAGATTTCTAATTCCTCACCTTATCATCCACAAGGAAATGGTCAAGCAGAATCTACTAATAAGAGTTTGATTAAAATCCTCAAGAGGATTCTTGAAAGGAATAAGAGGGCATGGAATTCAAAGCTGCCATTAGCTCTATGGGCTGATAGGGTAACTATGAAGAGGGCAATTGGTTGTGCACCATTTGACCTAGTATATGGAATACATGCAAGAATGCCTCAGAATAATTTGTTGGAAATGTATAAATTTGTTTAGTTATATGATGATGACATAGATGATGAGATGCAGTTGAGAATTGAGGACCTCATTAGGTTGGATGAGACTAGGAGAGAGTCAGTTGCAAGAAATGCCAAATTACAGTTGCAGGTTAAGAATTTATATGATTAGAAGACTGTTGACAGGAAGTTTGAGCCTGGTGATTTGGTATTAATTTGGAATGCCAGACTAGAGGATAAGGGAAAACATGGTAAGTTTGATCCCATCTGGCTAGTGCCATATCTAATTCATGAGAAATGGGGCCAAGATTCATACATTGTGAAAGAATTAAATGGTGAAATTCAAGAATTGCCAGTTCATGGAAAATTCTTGAGGAAATACTTCAATTAAAGGTATTCTTTTTCCATGAATAGTAGTTAGGTCTGTACATCCTGTAAATAGGTTGCTTGCCCCTGCCCTGTTTTACCCTGGTCTATAGGGTTTTTGGTCCTATTGCTCTCCATTGTCGGTCTTTTCTAGTGGGATGGTCTACTTTAAACTAGTGATTCTAGATCCTTGCTATGCCTGTAGGAGGCATACATCCCCAGACAAAGCCACTTTTACCACTTTGAAAAAATTTCATGGCTCTAGCCCTTTTCTTCTGGTCCCTGCAGTCATTTTTGTGTCCCTAGCATAAACCCTTAGTTCAAATATTCAAAAATGTATTCGTTGCATGAAAAAAACTTTGTCTACCTTAGCCTTGTTCTAATTTTAAGTTACCTTTACTAGCCACTAACGTTCCAAATCCGCATGTGCTTATTAGAGACCACTTTACCATGTTTGTGATTAGGTTTTTCATGTGTCGGTAGGGTCCCCTTTAATTTTTCTTGTCCCTGCACTTTAATCTTTCCTAAGTTCCCAACACCCAGTGTATTTTAATTTTTCCTAAGTCTGACTGTTTTAATACTTCCTAATGTTTCGGCTTTGTATTTTCCTGGGCCCGACTCTCTGACACCATCTCCATCCGATGGTGGGCATATCTTCTCATGAGATGTGTCAGAGGGTTGTGAACTTAAGATGGCCATTGATTCATTTCCATGATGTAACCCTTTTAATGCAGGTGGGTCCACTGCCAAGTAGGCTCACGTGGCGGTCTATCATTCATCGAGGTATCCTATAAAGTACAATGGGCCTGGTATCTCAAATCAGATGATTCCTAATCGATGGTTGGCATGAATGTGCATAGAATCTTTTGAGCCTTTCAGATCTTGCACCAGCCGTCTGATCTCCCAAGTGGTATAATGTTCTTGGCAGGTCCAAAATAACACATAAGCATAGTTGGCGGCAGCTTATTGGTCCATGTAATAACACAGTTGTAGTCGTCAGTGGGACTTAGTTTTCAGATGTGTCAAAGGGTCCTGACATTGTCAGTCGATCAACGACGGGCATATGATCTTATGGGATTTGTCAAAGGCTTAAGATCATGCATCATCCATCGATTCAATCTTTCTCAGAGAGGATGAAGTGCGGTAGGTCCACATGCTAGGTGTGCTAATATGGCAAGTTGTGATTAGTCCACGTTGTCTAACTGGATATTGTGTCAGTGGGGCCAGGTCTTTTGGGGTTTGGTTGTTCTAACAGTGACAAAAGATCAATAGATGGCGTGTAATCTAATGGGATCTTCTGACTGCATGAGATTTTAAGACGGTCGTCGATCTTCTAGGCGGACTAGGGTGGGGACTTGGCGATTTTGACAAAATGGTTTAGCAGCCTGACAAATTGCAAAGGTTTCGATCATTCATGGAAAAGGATAGCGATGCTACAATTTGACTGGAAATTCAGCGAATAAGAATTCACATAATCGCTAACTAACTTGGCAGAGGTAAAAAGTGTTTCACGAACTGGTGGAAACCTTTTGTCGCTAGTTCGCTAGATGTGGGACCAAGGTTAAATGTTTTATTTTTGTCACTAGGTCGCGGAGTTAAAAATGGGTTAGTGTTTTCATTGCGCGAATAGGAAATGCCTTGTCACATGGTCGCAAAAGGTAAACCCAGGGTGGTAGTTGAGTGAAGACTTAAAAGATTGCAAAAGGGAGAGATCAAACTATTAGGACTTAAAGTTGGTCCAGATTTGAATATGGGTCATCGATCTACCACTGGCACTTGGAAATGACCCTTGTTTTTCAAATTCAAATTTGTGAGGGGTTTCCAATGACAGAAAGTACCCAAATTTATGGTTTTAACAACTGATTTTGATTGGTTTGGTGGTGCTTGCTATTGCAGTGTGGTCCAGGGTGTTCCATGATCATCTGTAGGGGTCTGTACCATGTGGTTTTGTGCTTGAGGCATGTTGCAGGTGATTGAAAGGGTTGACATTTTGGATGTTTTTATGGTTTTCAGTACCTTCTCAGTGAGATTCTCATGATTATGGATCACTCTGAGATTTTCTTTCTCCTAGTTTCCTGGGTTTCTTCCCCTGTAATAAATTTGTGACCATTTCTAGTGGTTTTGGTGGGTGAAACCCTAACCCTAGTCATTCATAGCTTGTTGCAACCTGTTTTGGGTTTCCAAGATGACTAGGGGGTATATATTGCAAATTTTTTGACTTAGTGCAAGATCCTAAACTTTCTTTGGTCCCTAGTTGTTTTTGATGGTATTATATTGAGTAAAGAGAGCTTGGATTGTGGGTCTTTTCCTTTGGTATTTTATTGCTTGGTAATGTATTGATTTTTGAAAATTAATGAGAATACACTTGAATTCCTGTTTCAAATCTCTGATTGTCTTCTTTTCTGATTGTGGATTCATATATGTTAAAGTCACAAAGTGTATTAGCATATGGTAAACAAAGAGTATTGTGAGATCAGCTTGGAGTTCCTAACAATGTTAGGATTAAAGCCTTTAGGGTGATTTCAGTGAGTTCATTATTAGATTGGAATTTGATGATCATGTTTGGGAGTGAGGGGAGTAATAGGCAAAGCACTTACTCTGAGTTCATATGTATTTGAGTTAAGGTTTTAGGGTGATATATGTTATTTAGTGACTCTTTGCCCTGGGATAAGGCATTGATCTCTTCTTTGGAGGAAGTCCATCATCTTCAATCACACACACACAAATTCAAATGATCAAATCTTTAAATCAGTTAGTAAAGAGTATATTGGTATAAAATTTAGTGATTCCTTTCAAGAAGTGAATCAAAGGTACTCCTGCCTAAGCATTAAGGGTCAAAGTGTAGGAGGATCTCTTCTAATCCTTGTTAATTGGCCCTCTTCCTTATGGACTTTGGAGTGGCTATAGAGTCAAAGTTATATTAAAGTTATCCATCAAAGTGTAAATCTACAAGTTGAAGATCAAAGGGAACTCCCAACACCTTATTCCTTGTAACATGTCCATTCTAATTCAATTTTGTTTTTAAACTCCATTTGGTGCCAATCAAATTTTTGTCTTTATGCCTCAGTACTAATGTTCATGTCTTTTTTTTTTTTGTATTTTCTCAATCTCTTCATTCATTGCTCTAATCCAATCATCATTTTCCAATGTATCCTTACTAGTATTAGGTTCAAATTAACAAACCAAACATGCATTGTTCCTTAACTTACTTCTTGTCATCATTCTTGCTTCTTTTTCTACAATTATCTGATCCTTTGAATAGTGTCTTCTCACATATTTTGCTAGTATAGGTTCAGATCTATGTTATTCAATGTTTTCTCCATTCGGTACATGGTCATAATTTTCCTCGGTAACTATTTTTTGTTGCTCATTTTGTAAGGATTTTTGGTTGGTAGTAATATTCTATATCTAAATGACACCAGGCTATTTCTCAGGTAAAGTGTCAGGATCTTCATCTACTATGTAAAAAAATCTTATGTAGTCTTCTGGTTCCTTCTTTCTTTCTTCATCATTTTTCTCACCAAGCTCATCAAATCACACATTTTCACTTTCAATCATCCTATTATTATTCTTATTCAAACATTTATATACCTTACTTCTAGTAGAGTATCTATGAAATATGCCTTCATTACCTTTAGAATCAAATTTTCCATTTCTATCATCTTTCAAAATGTAATATCTACTTCCAAATATTCTAAAATAATTTACATTAGGTGTATAACCAAAGCATAGCTCATAACGTGTCATGTTTGTCTCTTTCTTTAGTTGTACTTGGTTCAATCTAAAAACAACAGTACCAATAGCTTATCTCCAATAAGTTTGTAAAATATCTATTTTGATCATCAATGTTCTAGCACAATCAACAATTGATCCATTCCTTCTTTCAACAATTCCATTATGCTGAGGTGTCCTCGGTGCAGATACCAATATCTTTATTCCATCATAATTAAAAAATTTAGTAAATTCATCTAAAATTAATTCACCTCCTTGGTCAAATCTCAATCATTTTAGTTGCTTACCAGTTTCTTTCTCTAATTTTTCATTTTACCACTTAAACATTTGAAAAGTTTCTGATTTTTCTTTTAAGAACATGACAAACATCATTCTAGAGAATTCATCAACAAATGAGATAAAATATATGTCTCCATAATAACTCTGAGTTCTCATTGGACCACAAAAATCAGCATGAACTAAATCTAGAATCGCATTAGATGAATATTGTTTTCTCTTAAAACTAGACTTAGTCATTTTACCCATTTGACATTGTTTGCACATCACTTGGTCAAGTTTAGAAAAAAATGGTAAACCTCTAACTTTCCTTTTCTTACTGATCTTTACCATGTTGTCAAAATTCATGTGACATAACCTCATGTGCCATAACCAAACATCATCATTCTTATCCAACAAACATGAAGTTTCAGCATTGTTTAGATAAAATAGGTTACCTCTTGATTGTTCACCAGTACCGATCAGTCTTCTAGCATCATCACAGATCTTTACTTTTCTTTTCTCAAATGAAACTCGATGACTGATTTTATTTAGTTGTGCTACACTTAACAGATTATAGTTAAGTCCTTTCACCCAATAAGCATTTTCGCATCTGATCTTGTTTTTAAGCAATATAGATCCTTTACGTTTCACTTGAAAAGGTGTATCATTTGCCATTTTTATAGATCCATCATTCTAATACTCAAGATATTCAAACTTATCTTCATCACCAATCATATGATGTGTCAAACCACTATCAACAATCCAAGTATCATTATTTATTACTTTAGAAATAAGTTCCTTTTCTACATACCTTTCTTCTTCTTCAGAATCTTCATTCAATGCAACAAACACCACTTTTATATCTTAATCAGTTTCAAACTCGGCATCAACATTTTCTTCCACTAGGTAGCATGCCTTTTTCCCTTTATCTTTGTAGTCTCGATTTTCTCTATTTCCATGTTGTCGGCCACCTCTGTGATCTTGGTAATCTCTTCTATCATTCTTTCTTTCACTTGTCCTCTCATTATCATTCATGTTAGGACATCTTGCAGCAATATGACCAATCTCTTTACATTTGAAACATACCAAGGGTAGTTTAGCTCTATATTTTCCTTTTCCTTTTGGTAGCCTTCTAGTCATTAATGGTTCAAGTTCTTCAAGCTCATCTTCTTTAGCTTTAGTATCACTTCCATTTCTTATCTAATGTCTATTGCTTGACCTTATAGTATTTAAAGCTTACAAAAAGGTTAGATAACTGATACGAGGGGTGAATCAGTTAGTTCCAATTATCCTATAGTCCCAAATCTCCTAGATGTATATATTCAAACTTTTCAAACAAACTATCAACTTGGTAAGCTATCAACAATAAATTTCACTTTATCTACCGATTGACAGTGAATTCAATACAATGTTTACCGATTTGACTAGTTATGAAATATGTACAGTAAAATAACAATCCAATCACATCAAATAAACATAAAAAATAGATTTTTAATGTGGAAACCTTGTTAGGAAAAAACCACTTGGGACTAGTAACCCAAAATAACTCACTCTTCTAAAGTGAGCTCGATTAGGAGCCAACTCTATCAAAGGTTACAAAACACATTGTAAGGTGTGACTTGGTTAGAGGATTTATCACTAATAGTTCTCCCTTGAATAGAATTCACTATGGGGTCAACATAAAAACAAACAACATTTATTGAATGTCATATTGAAATATAAAAAGGCTGTTAAGTCTGCTTGGTTAAGAGATTTTACTATAGCAATGGTTAAATTGATACAGTAATGATTTGATTCAAATAAAACTAAGATTTGTAGATTTTCAGATCTATGCTAAGCTTAAAATACCTCCTCTGATCAATATTCAATTCAATCCTTCATATCCTCCAACTTGTTTAGCTCGGTGAATAATACCCTAAAGCTCGGTAATGCCTCCAGTTCAGCTTGGTTATGTCTATAACTAGTTTGATCAGTGGTGCATGAAAATATTCCTTTCACATGAATTCTCTTACAATGTCAATAATCTCTTGACTCAATAATGAATCTCATGTCTCTTTAAATAGACTTCATAAACCATTTTCTTATCATCTATTAGATTTTGCATCTTAATCTCCATCATTCCTTTTTCTACTTCAAGCTTCCTCGAAACATACATGTCTATAACACATTTCATCCTTCTCCATTCAATCAATCTTGAAATTTCTTAGCCATTAGATCATCATAAAAAACTTTATCTTTTACCTCAGAATCATAAGCATTATGGTGCAGGAGCACCACACACAACCAATCAAGAGATACAAACTATGAAGACCACAAAGACACCCAAAGGAAATCAGAGGAATGAAAAACACAATCTAAGTTAAGAGATTAATTGGCAAGCCCTCAAGTCTATAATGATTTTCAATTGATCAAAATGATGTAATGAGTCAAATGTGTTTGTAATGTCCTTAAAAGGACTAAAAGCTTGATTATAATGGATTGAGATTGTCCAAAGCACTAAATTTGGATTGTAATGATGTCCAAAGTATGTCTAAGTTAGGTCTTGGCTTTAGGAAACTATTAGGAAGGAGTTAAATATTCAAATTAAGTCATTTATGGTTTTGATATTCAAATATTCAAACATAAACGACTAGTTTAGGGAAATGGAGGGAGGTTTCATTTTCTTAAAGACTAACTACTCAACTCACCGATGAAGTTGGTTGAGATAGTTATTAAGAATTCATATAATTTGATGTGGAGTCTCTATTACGATAGAGATGAAAAACTGGTGTATTATCTGATGAATGAAAGGCAATAAGACTTTACTGTTCCCTGCAATTTGATAACTACTTGAAACTCTATTTACTTGGTTGAATTATATATTCATTGACAGGGTTCTTAAATCATTTCATTTTCTTTTGATGAGTTTTTCAAACAATTTAGTGAACTGACTGTTATGCCAGTCTGTAGATTAGCACATTCCTTTAACTGTTTTATTGCTATAGTAGGGTTTTAAGAGAAATGGGGATCATTCCATGAGTATGAAGGCCTGATATTCATGGAATGGATTGATCTAACATGTATTATATTTTTCTAACTTTGCATATGTAGTACAGAGCAGGAAAAGTGTGATCACTGTCAGAACAGAGAGGAAAAATAGTGAAATGGGTGCCAAAGTATTGCAGTGAGCAATTTATCCAAGAAAGGGGTGGATTTTATGTTAGAGAATGTTATAACATGTTGAATGGTTGGTGAATCATGCATCAATTTGTTGCAGGAGTGTACGGAGACATGAGATTGACAAAGCCCTAGTTTCAAGGGTTTGGAGTCCCAAATCGGGGGTTTCGATGTTGCATAGCATTGGGGGGTAATTCCTTTGGTATTTGACCAATTTAAGACATAAATCAACACTTTCCATGAGTTGGAGTCATTAGGTGAAGTCTAGCTAATACTTCCTTTGTTAAATCAATCATTTTCATATACCCAAAATAGTGCATCAGTCTTAGACAAAGACATTGGTCCAAAATAGTCATAAAGAATTTTTTGATATGTTATTTTACTTTGAAAATGGAATTCATAAATGACTTTAGGTTGTCAAGTTCTTTGAGAAAAGACCAAGTTATTACCATTCTAAGTCTGCTGCAGGGCTATTAGGCAGGATAACAGGCCTATGTGACTAGTTTGTGAGAGCTTTGGTAAATGGAATATGGGAATTGAGTTAGAACCTTGTAAACCTTTGAATCCAAGTTATTGAAAGCCTAGGATACCAAATTCATCATTTTGAAGTATTGTGGAGACCTTGACAAGTCAGATCCTTTGAGCATTTGAGGTGGTTGATAGGCTAGAGTGCCTAAACCTCTAAAATTTCAAACTCTTCTTATGTATTTAAGACCACCACCCTCCCCTCTGTATCACATTGTCCAACTCATCAATTTAGTTGGTTGTTATAAAATTTATTTGTTTCTCTTACTCGTGCAATAAAGAATGTGTCGGTGATAACTAACTCAATTATTACTGTTAATTAGTATACACTATACTAACTCTGTGTATACACAAATCTTCAATTAGCGACCAGATAAAATTGTTCAATTTTGATCTTCAATACATCAAAAATTCATGTAATACAATCAAGTCAACAACATGATGCCATAGACTCATCAATAAGTTACCCAATGTATACCTTAACCATATCTTCCACATCCATCTCATCTTCATGGAGATATCTCATTCCTTTATCATTTTCTTCTTTGGATGTTTGTAATTATCATGATAAGTACAGTCAAAACTAGTTGACATCAATGACAATATATTGACTGATTTAATTGCCTTACATATCACTTTAGTAGCTCGATGATCTCTAATCACTATCTTTCACATCATCAATATATTCGATCAGATGTAGATCATAAAAAAATGTAGATTCTTCCTTAGGTAAAACACTATTATCAAAGTTGTTAAGCACAAATGTATTCAATCTACCGATCAAACTATCAAGAGAAATATCATTACCAGGAACTACTCTCATTTCATGTATTGCAGAGACTCTAATAGAATAGGTAGGCAAAAGTGTTCTGAGCATTTTTCTTACCAAAGTTTCTTCTTCAATAATTCCACCCTCTCCTCGGATAACATTCACCACTTCCTTAACTCATTTGTTGTAATGAGTACTATTTTTATCTTTTTTCATCTTCATATCATCAAATTTACCTCTTAAGATTTTTGCTTTTTTCTTGAGCACATTTTGATCTCCACCATGGACTAGTGTCAGTTTATCCCACATTTCTTTTGTAGTTGTACAATTCTTAATGTCTTCAAATTCAACATCTAATAGAGAAGAACCAATCTCAATCACCATTGCATTATGCTCTTTTCTTTCTTTCATCTGGTTAAAAATCAGAGGACCGATTTAGGAGTTATGAATTGATTTTCCAAATAGTGTAGTACAAAATCCCCAATGTCTGATAGATACAACTTCATCCTTCTTTTCCATGTTGAGAAATTATCTTTGTTAAGCTTTGATACCTCTCTCTTATACATCATTAGATCTTTAACTTAAGTCCTTAAAAATTCTTCCTTTAAGTACCTGTTCTCTGATACCAATTGTTAGATAACTGAGACAGGGGGTGAATTGAAGTTAAGTCCAATTATCCTATAGTCCAAAATTCCTCCATAGATATATAAAACCAATTTCAACAAACAAACTAAATAACTCGGTAAACACTTTACTATGCCTTTCTGATTCATTAACTGACTATCAGCTAATGTAAACATATATTGCTTTAACCAATTATTGTAATGTGTAAATTAAAATAACAAAACATTACATGCATACATATTTAATGCTTGATTTCTAGTGTGGATACCTTGTTAAGGGAAAAACCACCTAGGACTGGTACTTGAAATATTTTCACTCTTCTAAAGTGAGCTCAGTTAAGAGACAACCTTGTTAAAGATTACAAAACACACTGTTAGGTGTCACCTTGGTAGAGGATTTATCACTAATTTTTATTTGTGACCATACATTCACTTGGGTCAACAAGAAAAGAAGCAACATTCATTGAATATCATTAAGAAATGATAAAGACAGTTAAGTCTCACTCGGTTAAGAGATTTTGTCTGTAGCAATGGTTAGAAAGAAACAATATATGACCTAATTCAAATGCAACTTCACTTACTCATATTTAGATCTATGCTAAGCTCATTATCATTTTGGTCATCATAATATCTTCAATTTCCTTCTTCCGCTAACTTTGTTCCACTCGGTTATCTCCTTTTGTTACTTGGTTAGGTCTGCAGAATTACTTGATTCTCACTTCAACCTATCTGACCAGATTCACATGTATGCAATCTTTTTCTTTCATGCAAATGCTCTCTTTGAATTTCTTGTCTCCTTATATAGACATGATAAACTATTTTTTTCAGCCACATATTTTGCCTCTTAATCTCCATGATTGGTTTTTCCTTTTCAACCTTCCTCAAAACTTGTGCCTTAAAACATTTTCAATCTTCATCATCTGATCAACCTTGAATTTTTTCAGTCTTAGATCTTCATAAAAAACTTCAGCTTTATCCTTGGAATCTTCCAAATTCATCCAACTCATCATCTCATGTCGGCAATCACATGTTCCTCCTTATTTCTCCTACTTGATCAATATCATGATGTGTCGGTTTCTTCTTTCTCAGTTAATACCACACTCTGTGTACACTACAACATCTCGGTGTACACTAAGTTATTTATATACTGACCAAATTAACTTTTACATTCTTGATCTTGAATACTTAGCATAATCATGTAAGCCAATCAAATCACTATCATACTATCATTAACTCATCAATAAGTTACCCAATGAATACCTTAATCATAACTTACTCATACATCTCCTCTTCATGCTAATATCTCTTTTCCTTCACCAACATTACCTTCTTCAGATGTTTGTAACTATCATGATAAGTAAAGTCAAAACTATTTGACATCAATGATAAAATAAAAACTGATCTAATGCCCCACATTTACCTTAGTAGCTCGGTGATCATCTTCACATTCTCCCATTTTGTTCTCCAAGTAGTTTATTAGTTGTAGCCTTAGAACACCTACAACTTGAAGGTCTTGCTAGTGTCCACACAAAATAGGGACTTTAGACATTTCTGAAGACACTTTTCGAGGAATATTTTAACAAAATAAAAACCAATTATAGATGAGACTTTGTAGATTCTATATATAATTTAAAATTGGATTAACTCATCTATTTTCCAATTAATATCTAATAAAAAAGATCCATAAACCTAACATTCCATACTTTCCTATTACTCTAATAATTTTTTTAATTTTACAATTTTTGAAAAATAAATTATATGGCCTCAAACTTGAGACAATTATTATTCACTAAAAAAAATATACGAAAAAGGATAAGTTTAGTTCAAACTATGATTGTCTTATACGAGGAGTTTTATAAACAATATTTACGCCTAGTAAAAAATTAGTGAATAATAAAATATTTAGAAAAAAATTACAAAATAAATATTGTCATCAATCTTGGGTGTGTTACAATTTTTTTCTGAAAAGGATTCTAAAAAATAATTTCATTTAGGTCAAATTATGCTTGTCGTACATGGGCATGCTATAGCACTGAAAAAGTGACTTTTTAAAAATAGTTTTTTAGTAAGGCCTATTGAAAATAAATTTATATCATTTCGGTATCCAAATAAATTACATATTCGGAAATTAGACTTCAAGTACTACATTTATCATTACTAATTATTTTTTAGATTCAATCTTTTAAGTGTTTTAAATTTTTAGTTCAATTGGGAAAATTATGAAAAAATCGTGAAGACAATTCCATGTTTTGGCCAAAAAGTGGACTCAACTTCTTGCTGGCACCTAGAAATATAAATTAGGAATGAAATAACTGCATTTAGAAATGAAATAGGAAACTAGTAACTTCGTATCTGAATAATTGATAGACAGAATGATGTAAATACTTGTAATTGATGTTTTGAGATCCCGACACTATAAACTATTGGCATGTCAAATATGAGCCTATTTATGATGATATAGGTCATTTGAGATAATGTATACCCTGATATAGGTCATTTGATATGACATATACCATATGTTTTTTACCAAAACTTTCAAGGTTTTTTCTAATGTTCCAGATCTTCTTAGAAAAGATCTAATGTCTTTGTTACATATTCTTATACACATAAAAATAGGGAAAAGGTTTGGTAATAGGGGTTTGCCTTGGAAAAACCCCATTTAGGAATCAACCTTGAAATTAAAATTAAATTGCATAAAGGAAAGTATGTAAAAAGGTAAATTTTAGATTTACCTTGCATAAGACTCCACGGATGGATGTAGAATTTTCTCTTACCCATGAAGATTATTGAATGTTCTTGGAATGAAGGAGTTGACCTTAATTTTTAGAATAGGAATCAAGGGTTCCCTCACAAATGCACTAATCTATGAATGTCATTCCTAGATCTTCAATGTAGATATGCTTGATAATCACTTGCAATAAAGGAGATTTGAATGTACATGGAAGGAAGGAATTAAATGATCTTTATTGATTGATAAATATTCTACTTACCCATCATGAGAGAGAAACTTTCTTCAATGGAGAAGACCACCTTGGAATGAATGGGAGAAACTAGATTTTGGATGCTTGCACTCAAATCTTGTTGATCAATTACTCTTGAATGTTTTATTTGTCTTGATAAATTGATTGAAAATTCTTGAGTATGGTTATGGATGTCAAAATGAGGATAGCTAAGGTTTTCTTATACTTACCCCATCATTTCGGAATTCAAAATTTATCCAGCCCAACCACCAAACTAGATCTTCCATTAACACCCTAACATAGACCTTCAAGACAAATTTGGGTAAAAATGTGAGGGTATAGATTGTTTGAAATAACCTATACCTTGTTATAGGTTGTTTTAAATGACCTATACCTTGGTTTTTGGGGTTATAATTGAAAGTAGGTGTCAAGATGGTAGAGAAAAAGTTAGAAAACATGAATTACTTTTTTAGGATCATGCATAATACACATTTGATCTCAAAATAACCAAAATGGGGCCAAATAGAATATTTGATTGCAATTGCTAACTTTTTAAGATGGTAGACTTAATTAATCTACATAAGTCACCCTTCAATAACTAGTCAAATATCATAATTTATTCATATTTGTCAAATAAGCATAGGGGCACTCTATGAGTTCATAAATAAAAAAGTAATTAAGTATTGAGGAAAAACACATCAAGGCATCATCTTAACTAAAAATCATCCAAACACTAGATTTTAAATCTATTAAAGATAATCAATTCCAACTTTTGGGTACTAAAATCACACTTCTACCTTGAAAATGGTCAATTTGACATTAAACTTATGCTAAGAACAACACCTTATTGATTTTGAAATATTATTTAATTCAAATGAATTATATAGGAACTCTTAAAATATTTAGATATTCTATAAGAATTTTTTTGTGATGATCCCTACTACCCCTTGCACTATTAAATCCTAATCTTATTTTTCTAGGTCTTTCCCATTGAAAACCTATCTTCAAAGCATCCATTTGTACTAGAACCTTTTTCTAAACCATCACTTTATATACATTATTCCTTAAATCCTTTACCAAGGTATTTAAGTTGCATTTGCATATCCTGTCTTGTTATTCATTATATAAGCACACAACAACCAATTGATTATTTTCTTAGTTGTTCTGATTAAAAAATCTCATATATATTATACATGATCACACTCATCCAATATTTCTATACCAATATTATTTATGGTTGAAATATAACTACTACAAGACTACCTAAAGTAGTCTCCTAAATATCCTAATGCCTTTCTTCTAAATCCCCAATCTTGATAGTTAATTTTTTAAGATTCCTTATAGGTGCATGTTGTCTTTTGGTTGATATGAGCCAGTAGATGAAGAGATCATTTATAGAAACTTTTAATAATATATTAGAAGAATGTTCTATCACCATAATTTGGATCAATACTCACAAGTACCCCACTATATCTTTTCAAATCTCCAATTCCCTAAGAATTGATATCTTACTTAGTAGTCATCTTCAAAAGGTCTTTAGCATATAACCTAAACATATTTGTCTAAGTGAATCTCTAAGATTGGTTTACGTGTTTGTATATTCCTCTAGGATTTTCTTAGGTATTCTTGTGTGTGCCCTATGATTTGTTGAGGAAAACTCCTAAAAGCTCCAAATTTCATAGGTTTTTTATTTTAATATTCTTGATCAAATTTTCTTCAATCAATTTTAGTTTGCAAAATTTGAAGGGGATATAATCATTCTCTTTCTCTTGTGTACTTTTGCAGCTTATCTTCCACTTCTCTAATCTCATGTATATATTAGTAATATATTTTATTAAAAACATGATAAATAATTAGTTGGTATTGCTTTTACCAATGTGCATAAATATAGAGTTACATTAGAGATAAATTAATGTTAACAAAATATTCCCGACTACGTAAAACATAACGGGTTCCTCTATATCTTTGACCACTAAAATAATGATACTATAAGATGACAAATTATGAAGTGTTAATAATTTAACATTTCACATATCAATATGAAAAATGTTACATTAGAGTTTTACCCACTTTTAGAATTGTCTCCCAACAACTAGTATTAAATGAGTGAATTAAATTTGATCTATTGTATTTCATAGCACATTCAATTATTTAGATTTGTTCAACATTGTAACACATATGGATGAATTTTTATTTATTTTCACAACATTTGCTATATATTTATATTATTTAAATAAACTATTTATAAATTTGTATATAATTGAATTAACGATTGATTATATCTTCTTTCTTATGAAGAGATATTTTCTTGATTGAGAAAAAGGATTCATGAAAAGTAAATTTCAAATTTATCTCTTATTCTAAAATCTTATTTAAAGGAGACTCTAGATATTTTGTACTTTGACATTTTAATCATTTTCTATGACAGATTTTGATTTTTAAATAAATTTGTTGTAGTATAATAAATTTTGAATTCTATATTTTGATTTTCTTGATCATTTTCTAAAACGTGTTTGAATTTTGAATAAATTTGTCATAATCTGTTAAATTTTAAATTCTACTCTAATTAAATATCAAATATTTATAGCCAATAACAAATTTATAATATTCAATTTTTTATCTTAATATTAAGATCAATAGGCTTGAAGTGGTGTTCTTCAGCTGTAGCTTGACTATCATAATGATCCTTGGAACTATGTAACTTTTCCTCCAATAAACGGACTGATTGTAAACAAAGAATATAAACAAACACGGTACACCTAGACATATGGAGTTTGTAATCAAAGAATGGTCGCCGTTGGAGATAAGCATAAAAGTCAAGTCAAGCAAATATGTGGGGGATTTGGAACGCTGATTTCAATGTTGCCGGCTACTTAGAAAAAAGAGAACAATTCTTTGAATGCTTTTTTCGGTCCCCACCTTGATTATTACATAAAGTTGGAATTGGCGAATTTATAACTAGATCTATATGTTCTAGCTTTTATTAAAGCTGAAATGAACAAAGAAAGGATAATGGAAGAGTACATCAGAGAATTTTTGCAATGTACAACTACCATAGATAAAGCGAAGCTAGGAAGTTGTCATTAAACATAGAGGGACAAAAATGTGCACCAAAATGTCAAATTAGTCATGTAAATTCGGATTTGAAGTCTATAAGAAATGACAAGTCTGTGCAACCACAGTGACTTTAAAATTCATGATGTATTGGTGATTCTCCCATATGAGTATTTCCTCATCATAGAAGCGTGGGGCAGTTACAGAGAATGGATTGTACCATTGTAATTTTAGCAAGGGTATATATGTATAACGTTATGCACTTTCGAGTTCTTTAAGAATTGTTTTATTCAAATTTTCTAAATGTTTATCATTGAAAAGAAAATATAGTAAGGAGTGTTCTATATATATATATATACTCTTTAAAGTCTTTTGTTAAAAAAACATTAATAGGATAAGTGGTGTGGATAAGTATGGCAAGATAGCATGTTTTTAAAAGAAGTTTGATAAATAAATTTGTTTTGTTAAAATAAGTGGGGAAATGTCTAAGCCCATTACAAATATGAGCGAAACTATTAAAATTGGAATTGGAATAGAACCAATCCCAAGTATAGAAAAACATGACAACTAGCAGAGAAAAAGTAGAACTTCATCTAACCAAAAATCAACCTAATTTGAATAAGAGCTTCGATGCTTCTTATATAACATCTAAACCTAAGAAGGTGAAAACTTGTGAGGTTTCATTTTATATTGAACAACTATCAAAGTAGATCCATCGTTACAATTGGATCAATGCTAACCCACAAAAGAAAGAGATGAGTCAACAGAAATATAACTAGAATGAGCACCATCATTAGGGGTAGTAGCATTTCCAATAGAAATGGTAGAGGAATCTAAGATAGCATTGCAAACCAATGAATCTAAATCAGTCTAGAAATCAATAGTAGAAAAAGAAAAAACATTAGCAAATTTGGGTTGACAAGCAACATCAACATCTATAGCAGCACGGAGAGGAGTATAAGTAATTGGAGAAGAAGCAATAAAAGCAAGAGATGGACATAAAACATTAAGCTTACCACCTAGAGTTGGAGGTGAGGATGGTTCAAAATCTTCTGAAACAACATCATCCTCAACAATTAACAAAGGGGAACATAGTTTGGTGGTCATGAACTACATTCTTCCACCAAGTAGAGGTTGCATGTGAGCACTGTGGGAGCACTTAGATGCCCAATGCCTAGTGGCAAAACACTTCCTACAACATAAGAAGATTCCTTCATAGTCCACCAATTGATCCCAAGAATAACATGTAGAATGACTTCACCAAGAATAATCTATGCAAATCAACTTCAACTAGAATTTGGGCAAAGGAAGCATGACAAAAAACCTTAGTCACGGTCCACCTTCAAGAATCTATGTAAATCATTACCAATATCCTTATAGGCTTCATCACACTAGAATCAACTACATGCTCATATAAATAGGATAGTTTTCTATAATAATAATTGAAGAGGATATAGATTCGCCATGCAAAGTAGAATTCTTAAGTTTGATCTAGCTTCTCATGGTAATATAAGTCTAGTAACCATTAAAATATGTTAACAACAACCAACATAGTATTGCAATTAGAGGATTGCATAATTTAGAAATTAAAAAAATAATAGTAAAAGTAAATGGGAAGTGCTTTTCTTCATTCAAAAGACTTAAGTGATAACATAATGGAAGGTGACTGTTTAATTATTTATATGAAGGGTAAAGTAGGTTTTGAAGGGACCCAAAATCTTGTAATAAAAAATGTTTCCATAAGGATACTCAAAACCAACTAGTGGGAAACGCCCAACAAATACATAGTACAAACCAACAACTAAGACTCCTACAATAGCTACATTTACTACTTTGTACCTAAATTATTTCATTCAAATTATTTTATTCACTATAGGTGAAAATAATGATGCATGTAAAAAAATTCAATAGTCAGTATATTTTGATGGAATATGCATATGATTCTATTAATTTGAAATAATGGACAAATATTCATTAAAAAACTATGAGGCACCTGGTCACTCCTCTAAGTCATACAAGAAATTATTAGAAAGTAAAAGCACATAAGGAAAGCCAAGAAAGCTATAGAACAATAAAAATAAGCCAATTAAGCAATGAGAATAATTTAGGCTCAAGATAATTCATCCATATACCAAAAAAAGAGGAGCCTAAGACCCATACCTCAAACAAGATATAGAAATTACATAGATTAATATTCATAAATTGTCTAGAGTAAAAGGAGGAGAACAAGAACTACTAGTGCCAAATAATATGTGCACAATTACATTACCCTAAAACAACTAGTAACCAATAAGGAACACCAAGAGCTAACAAGAATAATGTCTGCAAACAAGATGCTTTGTGGATTGAAAGAACCAAATGATAATTTATATGAAGAGAGAGACGAAGAACCAAATTAACCTATAGTGAGATCTAATCTTCATCCACATCAACAAGGTCATAATCCAACCCCCAAGAACTTGTGCTATTTTTTGGAGGAGCAAGTAAAATCAGTCACACTAGGATGAGAGGCTTGTCAAATGCCCTAAAAGTTATCTAAGGTCATTTTCATGGAAGGGAGGGTCAAGTGTTCTAAAATTCCTCCAACTTTTGTGAGATCATTTTGGTGGTGAACACACACTAGATCAAACCTTGAAATGCATAAGAACTCAATAAGAAATCCACTAGCTTTTCTGTGGGTCCAAATGGTTTTCCTCTTTTTCTCTTTTAGAATTTTTGGGGGTGTTTCTGGCTTGGAAATTCGTAACGTGGTCAAGGAGTTCTTTGGTTCTAGATCCCTGCTGAAGGAATTGAATGATACATTCATTGTTCTCATTCCTAAACAACTTGGTGCGGATACTGTGGATGTTTTTGGATCAAATAATCTCTGCAATTTGATCTATAAGATTTGAACTCTAAGGCGATAACATTGATATTTATCTCTCTTTTTCCTAATATCATCTCTCATCAACAGAGTAGTTTTGTCCTAAGTTGGCAGATTTTGGATTCTATCATCAAAGTTCATGAAGTGATTCATTCTTCCCTTACTTCTCAGAATCCTAGTTTTTGTTTAAAATTATATCTTTCTAAGGCCTATGATAGGGTGGATTGGTCTCTATTATTTAAAGTTCTCAAGGATTTTAGTTTTTGTGATAAATTCATCCAGGTGGTCAACCAAATCATTAGTACTGCTACTGCGGTTGTGATTGTTAATAAGTCTTCTTCCATATTTTTTAAACCTTCCAGAGGGATTTGTCAAGGTGATTTGTTATCCAATATCATCTTTTCTATTATGGCTGATTGTCTTGGTCGTTGCTTTCAGAGTTTGGTTGGGAAAGGCATTAAGCCTTCTTTGGATACAAATACTTGTTCCCATGAGTAGTTTTTCAATGACATGGTGATTATGGGATCTTCTTTAATCTCTGAAGCCAGAAATGTGAAGAAAGCCTGCTCCCTTTACTCTTCTTCCACGTGGCAATCTATCAACTGGGAGAAGAGTTCCTTGTTCTTTATTAACATGCCTATGGATAGACAATATCATATAACTAGGATGATTGGTTGTTCCATTGGTGAATTTCCTATTATTTACCTTGGTCTCCCTTTGGGTTTAAGCTGACTAATTCTTTTTGGTTAAATATTGTGGACAGGTTAAAAAAAAAACCGGCTGGTTGGAAAGGTTCTCTCTTGATTCAAGCTGGTAAACTTCAACTCTTGAAAACCTCTTTACAAAGTCTTTGTATCTATGCTTTGATTCTTTTCAAAATTCCTTCCAAATTTGCTAACTTTATTGAGAAAATCCAAAGGAACTTCCTCTAGTCTAGAGTTAAGGATAGAAAAGGACCGGCTTTGGTGGCCTAGGGAAAAGTTTGCAAACCCATAAAATGGGGTGGTTTGGGGATTTGTTAGATTAGGATGGTTAATAATGCCTTATTGGGAAAGAAAATCTGATGGATCTATGGTGAGTAGAAGGAATAGAGACAAATAATTCTTAAGAAGTACCTCTTCCCTTTCACCTACACATTGAGGATTTTCTAAAGTTGGATACTAGGATTAATGGTAATGCTTGCAATATAAAGTTTTGGGAGGATAGCTAGCTTTGGAGATCCCCACTCTCTTCTAACCTTAATATTCAACCTCTCATTGAGGAGTGTATCTGGAGATTTGGCCATTGGGTTTGTAATTATTGGTGCAATCAGTCATGGGTAGATATGGTGCTTGTGGATGACAACCTTAAACCTTTGATGCTAGATCTCACTATGTCGAAACTTGAGCTACGACTGGAGGATGCTTTGATTTGGGCTGCTCATACCTCTGGGTCCTATACTTTTTCCTCAGCTATGGATCTTCTTTTGGACCATTTGGATCCTCCCCCATTCTGGCTAAGGTTTGGGATAAGAGATTGATACCTAAAATTAACTTTTTTATTGGCTAGTTTTGTAGAATAAGATTCTTACGCTGGATAATATTCAAAAGAGGGGGATGATGTTGGTTAATCATTGATTCCATTATATGAAGGAGGAAACTACTTTTAATCTTTATGTTTCCTATCCTTTTTCGTGGGAAGTTTGAAATATTGTTCTGAGTACTTGGAATCAACACTAGATTTTCCTTAGATGCATGCGGGATGTTTTTATTCAATGGAGAAATGTGGATATGTGTATAGATAGAAATATTTGTAATATTATTGCTCCGCATTTCATTTGGAAAATTTGGAGAGAGCGCAATGACAGGGTTTTCATAAACACCTATTTGCCTCCTTCTGTGGTGGCAGAGAAAATCAAAAGAAGTATCTAGGAGAATTGTACAACTTTGATGGGAAGTAAGCTGGATTTTTTTTCTGGTATCAACCCCATCAAGGTTTTCAAAGCCTCTATGTCTTTGCGGGAAAAATATATCTAGCTTCCCCTCCAATGAATGGATCAAAGTCAATTTCGATGGGGCTTCTAAGGGAAACCCGGGTCCTACTGGGTGTGGTGGGATGATTAGGGATGACAAGGCTAACTGTCTTTTCATTGTGGCCTACCCCATTGGTATACAAACTAACCACGTGGTGAAAGTATTGGGTCTTCTAGAGACTTTAAAACTTATTGATTTATCTAAGTGTAATAAAGTTTGGATCGAGGGTGATTCTATGAATATTTTAGATTGCATCAAGGGTAAATCCAAACCGTCATGGACAATTAGAGCCTTTATCAAAGATGTTGTTGAAATCATTAATACTTTGCAATAGGTATTTATTTCACATGTGTATTGTGAGGCCAATAGGATGGCTAACACTTTGGCTAGCCTAGTTGTCAAATTGGAAGCTATCATGAATTGGCATGGCTGAAGTAAACTTAATGCCAATTTGAAAGCTAAGGTAGAGTATGATAAGATTCATAGTAGGAGGTCTAATTTGGCATACCTCCATAGTAATAATGACAAGACATAATTTCAGTAAGGATTACAATATCATTATGGAAATTTTTGGCTATCCCAAGAATGAGAGGAGAAGACACAAGTTCGTTAGAGTGGTGACAGGTTTTTCTATTGTTATTTTTTTCATCTTGTGCAAGTCTCTTACTATGAATCCTCTCTGGTTTGTAATCGCTGCTGCTAGTATGAGTGGGGAGCTAAATCGTCATGAACCCAAGAATTGTAAGAGATGGAAGGAAGAGAAGGATGTTTGGGATAAGCTATGTAAAGGTGGGCTTATTCCTTACATGGAGATATTGTATGGCTTTGATAAAGGGGTCACCAAAAGATTCGTCGACAGTTGGAAGGATGACACTATTAATATTGGGGGAATGAAGGTCAAGATTACTGAGGATCTCATTGCCAAAGTCTCAGGTTTAAGCATGAAAGGGATGAAATTTTATAGGGATAATAAGGTCTCCTAAAATGCCTTTCACCAAATTCCCAAGGATGAAGAGGAAGTGAGCAATCTAATTAAGGATGTTGGGGGGTCCTATGATGTTGAGAGCTTCAAGGAAATCTAGTCCAATGTGATGGTGGCCTTTATGGAGTATAAAATCCTTGATGGGAGGTATAAACATGCCTATTCTTATCATTTTATTCTTCTCTATCACTTTAGGCATAAGGTTAGGGTTTCCTTCCCCTACTATTTGCTTAGTTCTCTCTGTCATAATATTGTTGGTGATAAAATAAAAGAGAGTAAGTTGATCCTTCACTTGAAGGGATTATTCTACTTATTGTTGAGCATGTTAAGAAAAATTTGGCTCTCAGTCCGTCTCCTCCACAGATTCTAGCTGGTGGATCTACCAAGATTTTGGTTAAAAGAGGAAGGGAGGATGAGGGTAAGGAGGGCCCATCCTCTAAAAGATTTAAATTTGAGAAGAAAAGTGGCATGGAGATTAAGTCAAAGGGGGAAAGTATTGGGGGATTCTCAGATTTCAAAGGGAATTGGAAGAAAATACCTAAGAATGATAGTAAGGATTCTATGTCTGGTACTAGTAGTTACATAGAAGTGGAGGGGGTTAGAAATATTGAGATCATTTTGGATATGGATGGTCAAAATGACCCTAGTGGTCAGAAATTCCCTATCCTAGTCGACTACGACACTCTTGTGGACCATGATGTCCCTATTTATCCACACAATGAATCCACTAATGAAGTGCTATCAGATAAAAAGGTTAAAGATGTGAGATGTGATGCGACCATTCTGGACAAGGATATTCCCTCCTCCAAAACTATTCCTTTTATGAAAACTATTGATATGCAGGAGAGAAATGTTTAGCTCCTCAAGGAAGACCTGGAGGACAAGATTGATCCCCTTTTTGGTGTTTTTCAAATGGCCAAAGCTATGTCTATGTACTCCTTCTACCTGGTTAAATGGTTTCTTCATGAAATCAAGACTCTAAGTCTTAATCTCAAATCCATTTCTGCTAAAATGGATAATATTCAGGAGAGGATAGATACTGGGTTTGCATGGATGAACAAAGCTGGGGAGAATAGGGATGATATGAAGATGGGCTTGCTACAAGATAAGGTGGATAGAATGGAGTCTACCTTCAAAAAGATTATGTTGGATAGCAATCAGTTTATGGGGAATATGGTTGAGTGCATCAAGAACATCAAGCAAGAGCTAAACGTCGGGTCCTCTGTGATGATTGATGATATCAAAGACTATGATGAGGACCAGACTGGGCTGGCCAAGCGTACTAGATCTTCCAAGAAGAAGAAGACACACGAGAGGATTATGGAGCTCTTAGATCTCAATGCACCCATTAGTAAGATGTCGAATGCTAAAAATACATGGAGGCAACACTTTTGGAGTTTGCCTAGTTTCTTGCTGCTTTGTTTTTCCTTTTTTTTTTGTGTTTCTATTGGTAGGTGTCAGTTTTTATTTACTGGTTTTTGGCTGGTTTTGTTGCAAAGGTTTCAGTCTATTGGCGGGATGGTTTTTAGCCCTGACTCTTTTTGGTGGATTTAACGTTTAATCTATTGTAGCTTCCTTATAAGGGGTTTCAGGTCCCCCCAAAACCTATTTTTACCAGTATTCAAAAACAAGAAATCCACTAGCAACTATATTAGTGAATTTTATACAACCTCTAATAGGAGAAAATGCAATTTTTGTTCTATAAGAAGATAAAGTTTCTTCAAGATAAGAGAAGTGAATGTTGGAAGTGGAATCATTCTAAGATGGGGGGTAATTTAGAGTGAAATAAATTTTTTGCCAAGAATGAAAAATGAAAAACTTTTGAACCTCTTTTATTGAAATGAGAAAACTAAATGCTTGATTAGAAAAGAAGTATCAACTTGATAGAGATAAAGTTAATTGATTATCAACTTAAGGTAATTATTTCACAAAGCATTTAAATAATAATTTAATTGAATAATGAATGACATTGAGTTCACTTTTTTGTTTCAAATATTACTAAGACAAGGATTTCACCATTTAACATTTAACATTTAATATTTAACTTAGAAACATGACTGTTTTGTTTTAATCATCACTAAAACATGACTTGCAACATGAAACACATGAATATTTCAAATTCAAGCTCAATTCAGAGCTCAAAACAATGCTAAGGTATGAGAGCAATTTGCTGAAACAAAATTGATCGGAATCAACCAAACTAAGGATTAAACATGGTGACAAACATTTAAGCATGTGACACAATGAAACAGGTATTTTTGAAATGGAAAAACTTCTTGGGATAGAAAAATAACTCCAAACCTATAATCCCTTTTGTTATTCCAATGAGCAAAAACTCTATTACAATATAGTTAGCAACACCAGCTACAAGGAACACCAACCCCTATATCTCAAATTGTCAATGTGTTTACAACAGGACTAGTAATGATACAAATTCTTTCTTTACTTGCAATTATACAATTACTAGCCTTTTGAGATTACAAAAATGATATGCAATATTTCAAACTAAAACCGATAATGCATCAACTTTGTTATGCTCAAAGTCTCCATTTTGAATCCTTCTCAATATAATCCTTTTTCACAACAAACACAATATATATATGTTCTTTCTGTGTCTCTTTTTCACCTATTTCTTCTTCCTATTTATTCCCATACATACCTATTTTCTATTACAGAAAATAGTTATGCATGTCTTTACATATTAAGAAGAAATAATTTACACAATAACTGTTTGTGAATATTTTGTTTTGTCTCAATAAAAGAAGTGTCTAAATAGTCTTCAAAAGTAACCCTCAAGTTAGGGTCTCGAAAGCCTTAGAAGGGTTTATCATAGTTATTTTGATACATCTTTTCAAACAAAAGAACTGTTATAGTTAAACACTTCAATTGTAGTTGAATGAAAATCTTAACTATAGTTATACTTACCAAACCCTTATGCTAGGGCTTTCAAAAAATGTATCAAATAAACATTTCCAACAAATAAATATTTGCAGAATGAACATTTTGTCACAAACCAAAAACAACATCCATATTGATGAATGAATAAGTTCACAATGATAATCCAACAAATTTCTTTTCAAATAGAATCAATAAACCATTCTTAACAAACCGTAACTAATTTGCCTTCTTTTTCCCTTTCATTTCAATTAACAAGTATATATGTAAATGAAAGGATGTTACCTAGAAAAGATCCTTGAAAATAAGTCAGTATCATCAACCAACTTAACCAAAGTAACCACCATTGGATTCCAAATGACGTGAGAATCATCATATCCAAAACCCATAGCCAGAATGCAACCAACAAGCTTATAATTGCTAAAACTGTCTCAGTCATGGAGGCAACTTAAGAACTAGCTAGGGTTCGAAATAATGTTCTAAGAAAATAATAAGATAAACACCATAAATCCTTTTTTCCAATATAGAAGGTACTTTGACAATAAACATAATTATTTCAAATTTGATGCCACATCATTACCAAGAGACTTAGTCAAACTTGTGACACAATGAGTGTCTTATACCAACTGCCATGTCAAGTAGGAATCATCATTGGCTAGTGCTGTATCAACGTGTCATTGAAAACATTAAAGATGTTTTTCAACAATGAACCCACTATATCTGAAATAAAATAAAGTGGTATTACCACTAAATGCATGATTAAAGAAATGTCATTCTTTATCACCCTTTATAACCAAATGTTTGGTGAGCACTTTAAACATCAACCACATTGAAATAGGATACAATGATATCGCTTGAACCATTTAAAGACACTATTAGAAAGTATTCTAGTGCATGTAAATAAAAAGTGTTATTTGATAATAAACATTATGCCATTTTAAGGAAAATATAATGTATATTGTCAAAGAGTCAATATGCCAAATATGACAATTAGAATCAATTTAAGCATTAACGTCAACACTAGAATAGTGTGTACCCACCATATACATGTAACCTGGTATCATATGATCACGAAATGATATCAATCTGTAACCAAATAATGAAGCATTTTACCATAACATAACAACCTGTAATGATGTCAAAATGTCTCCATTTTGTCATCAAGGACAAATCCATAACGAGGGTATCAGAGATAATATGACATTGAATATACAAAATTGCCAAGATTCTAATCATGTGTATGTCCTGCAAAATATCCATGAGATCTTTAATAAATCGGGAAAACACTTCAGTTAAAAGGGCGTTGGAGTTAAACTTAAATTTTATTTTTATTTTTTCAAAGTCATATTATGGCTTCCTCAATATCTGAACATAACAGTTGAAACACTAACCCCAACTTCTTAGGATTGTATTCAGAGAAATCTCTGCATTCTTATAGCCAATTGGGAATGAAAACTTCTTAGTCCATTGAGAAACACTCTTGTAGGAAAATGGCAATGATAAAAAGAAATAATACCAAAGATACCTCCGCCAAGCCCTTCTCTATAAGAAGGCGAAACTATTTGCAAAAAAGTATTAATGACCTTTCAAACAATGAGAAGCTAGCAAATATTAGCACAATGAAGCAGTTAGCCAACTGAAGTGATGCACAATAAATGCCTTTTAAAGCTTTGATAGCCTCTGTTAAGAAAAGAACCAATTCAGGAAAACATAGCAAGTCTCCAAAGATAAAGTAGAGATCAAACCATATAGATCGACCCATTAAGAAACCGAGAAATAAAAATCAATCTCCCGTGGATTCAAGAAATGGATTTGGCCTAATAAATGTAAGTCATTTTGCAGTGCCAAATTTCCTCTTGACAAAACCAAGGCGTGATATGAACTTCTTAGATAATCTAAGTAAAAGATTTAAGTGATTGACACAAGTCATGTCAAAATATAAAAGGCTATGGAAGGTAGAGTGAAATCAAGTAAATTCATGATGTACTACTACTATCATATGATCAAATGAGGTCACATAAAAATATACTCATTCTAATTGTAAAGAGAAAATGCAAACCAAAAATATAACTATGATAAAAAGATAGGAAGTACCATGACCAGCACAAGGATTAGAAACACAAATCCGCCCACAACGCAACAAACCTAGGCAACATGACCTCTTATAGGGAAAATAAGCTATGCAAGCTAGAAGTGGACTGCAACCACGCAATGAAACATACCGTGCTAGAAATTCAAAATCTGAAGAAAAGAGAGAAAGGAGTCTTTAAGACAATAAGACCTGAAAGGATTGAGGACCTGCCCACTTAATACAGAAAAATACACTAACTCCAAGAAGATTTAATGCAATAAAGAAGCTACTAGTGAGGGAAACCCAATTGAGTGAGAAAAAAAATAAAAGAAAAGGCCACAAGAGGAAGGCCAAGTCAAACCCACCTTTAAGCCCAAGAGAAATATTTCACTAATGATTACAAGTGAACATTAAAAACTTAATTTTGGAGGGATCTCATGATCCTAAAACTCTTTTCATGAAAATTTCCCTTCCACCCCTCTTTTGGCAAGCCAATCAACAAGTAAATTAGCTTCTCTATAACTGTGGCTGATATCAAAATAATTAGAACACTGGAGTATGATTAGGATAGGCTCTAATCGATAGTTTAGATGCCACGAAGTACAATTCTTGTTAATGCCTATATTATAAACCAATGAGTACCCCTCAATTACTATCTCTTGTATGTTTAATTTCAATGTCTGATCTAATCCCAAATTTAGAGCTTCGGATTCAGATTTTTTATTTGTTCCATTAAAGACCTTGATGCAAACATATGAGAAAATATTCCAATTTCATGAATGATAGCTCCAATTCTTGAGAGGCCTAGATTGCCTATGGAAGCCCTATCAAAGTTAAAATTGTATGTACCAATGAGAAGGGGGCCATTTAGTAGAAGCTCTATTTTGACTCTTTGAAGAATATATTGTGGCTCTTTGAGAGGGTAGGGATATCAAAAGGGACCATTCCTTTAGCAATTTATCACCCAAAGAAATAGATTTCTATGAAGTATTTGAATTTTTGTATATTGTACTCATGGTGTTTTTAGAAATGCAACACTCTATTGAAAGAACCAATTGTTCCAAGGAGGACTTCGACTTTTTGAAAAAACTAATTTTTTTGTTCTAGATATATGTTCCAAATGAGTATTAATAGGCTAACCTCCCAAATGCTTGCAAATATTGAAGATGTGTACAAAAGTGGCTGACTTTGAAATTGAAATAACAAGATTCTATTTAATAGGGATTATCAATCTAGTTGGAATTGATGCCACTTCCAAAAATTCTATGCAAATTCACAATTAAACATAAGATGATTGTGTTTCCATGAAGTAACCACAAACAACAAAAGGAGAGATAGTAGTAATCCCCAATTTGTCAAGCCTCATTCCAAATAAAGTTATGTTCTAAAGCTAACCATGCAAAAGATCTTGCTTTAGGAGGGCAAAAAGATTTTCAACAAAGATAAAAATAGTTAAATTTTATTAAGGTCAAAGAAGGTTACAACTCTCAAATAACAATCCCTAATAAAATTGATTGGCCTTTTGATCTTTGTTGGAATTCTTTATATCTCCCTCAAAACAAAATCTTTTGTACCGTTACCTCTACAAGATTGAATTTCTTATTTAACTATTATTAAATATAAATAACCATAATAATTTTTAAATTCTAAAAGAAATAAATCAAGTGTTTATTATTTTTACATAAATAAAAATATAGAATTAAAATTATAAATAACCATTTATATTTACATAATCATAAAAATTAGTCTATCTTAAGCTTAAACCTCTTATGAGCACTTAGATTCTCTTATCTATCTATTAAGAGTTTTTTGTTTATTGGTTAACATGTACTAAATCCTCTTTTATAGTAAATAAAAGATTCCAAACGAAGATATTGCTCCATCTTCAAAAAAAATTCTGTACTTATTAATTAAAAAATATTTAAGAAGTGAAAATTTGCACTGTATAGTTCGATATGACTTTAACTACGATATTATTTAAATTCAAATTAAAAAAGTTTTGACTGTATATCAATTTTAAATGGTAACAAGACATTTACATAGATTGTTGGTGAAAGATTTTATACTTATTATGTATTTTCTTAAAATTATACAGAATTATTTTATACGGACAAAAAAAATACCATTCGAATGGAAACTTCCATGATGTTTCCAGTCCTTAAGCATGCAACAGTAACTAATAATGAAAGGAATATTTCAATAAAAATTTCAGAGAATTTCTTTTGTGGAAAAAGAACAAATATTTCAGAGGGCGTCCTGTTTATTTTAGAGTGGATTTACTTAATTTTCATTTTAAGGACTGTTACAATCCATCAACTATTTCCATGAAAGCCTACATCCACACTAAAACAGCTTTATAAATATTTCTCTTTAGTAGAAGCTCAGCAAAAGATAATTTTGTTTCTTAATAAAAAATTAGATTTCTGTAATTTTACTGATACTAATTCTTCCTCATTCAGAGAAAAGATATGTTGTCTGATCCATAACGTCGATAAAAAACTATTTGAACACAATTGCATCCATACTAATCTAAACAAAAAGATCAAAGTGAGCTACATATACTTAAAAACTATAGTATATTTATTTAGGTTTTGAAGAATCTGCTCATGATTAGCTCCACAATTCCCCATGTAAGTTCTGAATCAAAAGAAATTTAATCTCATATAATAGCACTATTCATATTTCATTACATAAAGTCTACTAACATGCTATAACAATTAAGCACAACAACAAATACTAGGAAGGAGAGATTTCTGCGAAACCAAAAGGGCATACAATTTTATAGCAGTTATTCTCTTACATTATATAGTCATTCTTATCAGCAAACAAACAAATGACTGCATATAGTTATCATTCCTTTTCTTCTCTAGTTTACCTTTCATTCTTGTTCTTGTAGTCCCTCTATCGAATGTACAGTTCATGGGTTTCTTCTCCTTCATTATAATGCGCACGATTTGAGATGACACTGATAGATGAAGCAAACAGGCTCTCTCAAAAGTTCTTATCCAGGAAATCCCAGAGTCATATATTTAATAGATTTAGGGTTAGCTGGGTGCGAATCGTAGGTGTCAACAGATCAACAAAAAGTTATATTCTGATGGGAGGAAGGAGCCTAGAAACTTCACAAAAGTCTTGTCATGTTTGTTGGGCCAGTCTTCACCTTACAAATGGTGGCCCTTCTGTCGGTCATTATCGCTTATACTGCTCCACATGTCACAATCTTTCTCTGTAGTCAAAGATTAAGAAAATACTGGCATATTACTATTTTCTATTAAAAGAAACCACTGACAATAGTAATTACTTTGGAACAGAGCCAGATCCACTTTAAATTGTCCAACTTTTCAGAAGAAATTATTTAATTTCACCTGTTATTCTCAAAGTGGAAAGAGTGACCGAACATACATTACTCCCTGAATGTGTTGTTAGGGTTTGAATGATAAAATAAACCAATTTTCATGAAAATACACATTTAACTTAGTTAAATACATTGAACCATAAAATTACAGCTTTTTGAAATAGTTTTGTCATTGCTTAATATGTATGTATGGATGTTATGATTTTAATAATATACTATTTTTATTAATATTATTTTGAAATAATGATAGAAATAAATGTGAACAAATTGTTGTTTTCAATTTTATAGTTCAAAAGTGACAAACAATTGATGTTGGCATTAAAATATGTAGAAGATTGGAATAGATTGTATATTGTTTATCTTAGTGTTGGATATCTCTATACTTTCAACATGTAGGTTACACCCCTAGTACTTGTTTGAAAATGTGATTTCAAATAAACTTAAAACTGATTTCTTAATGATAATATAGAGTAGGACCATCACACATAATTTCATTACCAACTCTAGGAGTTCATCGAAATGATAGAGCTACATAGATTTTACAGTAAGGATCTATCAAGTTGATTCTACCAAATGAAAAACCTATTTAGTTGTCATCATGTTGCATGTAAATAAAAGATTGAAAAAAATCATTATACTTAGTAGCCTTTAGCTCTCTAATGAAAAAATTAAGGGATGCATTGTCACATTTTATTTTTCAAGAGGAACTCATTACACATTATGAAAATAGTCATATGGACACATGCTTTCGCTAGATTGCTAGATTACCTCACATATGTGTGATACAAAAGAAGAAAAAGTGCCCTATTCAATATCATATTTCTATCCACTAGTGGTCGATTTGATAAGATGGCAAATGCCTTCTAAGACCCAAATGGGACCCAGATGAGGTCTTTCAACTAATAACTGGTAAAAATCAGCCATCCATGACCTCTGCTTTGAAGGTACACCAAAATGTTAGAGAAGTCAAAAAACATGCAACACTTAAAAGAGGTAGATGATCTAGCCAATTAACACATAATTTCAAGATAAAAGAGTTCAAAAGAGCTTTACCACAATATGGTAGAATAATTTCAGAAGTTGAGGGCACCTTTCGAGCCTACACTAAGTTGTTATTTAGAACTTGAAGATGAACCATTATTTCATTTACATTTTGTATTTTTTAACATTGTAGGTAATGCTACTTTTGAAGAGAGAGATATGATATACCAATAAACTATAGTGTGCATGGAGACACATATGTTTAACTTATGGCTAGCAAAACACATATTAAAGTTCTATAATCATTTATATAATCTTAAATAGATTATTAGGTATTATGAAAGACCTCCATGATCTAAGTATGCTATATTTACAAGGTACTAGAAGTTTTATTATCATAATAGTGTATATTCTATTCTTTTTCAAGATTATTAAAGGAAACCCAATCAAAATGACATATTTTTCAAGGTTACACACCTCAAAAATATTCTTTATTTAAAAATTTTAATCCTATATGATCCCTCACACCCTAATTTTATGTTTTTATCCCTCTATCTCTAATGTTTCTCATGTAACTCTAAATGTTTCCTTACACTATTATATCTCACTGTTATTTTTTTCAAGACTTTTTCATTCCTAAATCACTATCTTCTATCAATCTATTCTTATTAAGACCCTTTTGTAAAATCTAATAATAGATCCAACCTCTCTTGAGTCCTTCCTTAAAAAATATTAGAGATATTTCTATTTCGTACTATATTGTTCATTTTACAAGAACATAGAAACCAACAATAGTAATTTTGCTAAAGGATTTAATGGTATAAATAACATCAAACATCCCACATAGTATCATACTCTACTGATGTCTCTAAGGAAACAGAATTGATGTTTGAAAGATAACTACTATAAGACTAACTAAGCAAGTCTCTTAAATATCAAAATTTATTTCTTCCAAGTCTTCAAACTTCACATTTAAATTTTAAAGATTCAAAGTACTTGCATGTAGTTTATATAGGAAACTATGCGCCCAATTGAGATAAGAACTTAGTTATAGAAAATTTCAAAATTATAGTAGAAAAAAATTTCTATATTAATAATTTATTTTTATGCTCTCAAGATCCCCACTATATGTTTCAAATATCCATCATCATACAAGGTTGTATCTTACTTAGTAGACATCTTCAAAGGTCTTTAACACTTAACATGAATATAAGTTTCTACATGAGTGCCAAATTATTGGTATATGCGTTTATATGATCCCTTAGAGTTGGCACAATTGTTTGTGCATTTTCCAAAGGTCCTATGATTTGTTGAGCACAACACTTTAAGACTCTAATTTTTTAGGTTTTATCTATATTCTTCTTCATTCCACCTCAAATTATCTTCAATCTTAAAACATTCAAAACACACACACACACACACACACACACACACACACACACACACACACACACACACCACACACACACACACACACACACACACACACACACACACACATATATATATATATATATATATCTGTGTGTGTGTGTGTGTATATGTGTATATATACATATATATATATATATACATATATATATATATACATATACATATATATATATATATATATATATATTATATATATATATATATATATACATATATATGTATATGTACATATATATATAT